>JAHWFP010003650.1:0-69214 GCA_023313725.1 Lithobius niger
ATTACAACTTCAACACACTAGGGGAGGGGTACAAAATAAAACTAATATTGGGCGTATGCAGCGTTGGGCAGAATGACGATGGTCTAGGTCAGTGGATTGCCTTCACTTGTTTATAATGTGGCCAGGTCGGCCATTTTCAAAGAGAATGTACCCAAATAGGCCTAGCTAATAAGAACGATTCAACCTCCATAAACATTTCTCGATGTAGAGGTGGAGGTTGGAGAGGTCGCTGCTGAGGAAGTTGGCGTGGAGTTGGTTGCTACGGATAGGGGTGCCTTCCACGTTTCAACTCTCGACAGGAGCCCCAGAAGAAGCAATTCTTCAACAAGGGTGTAATGTACTTGGTTAACCCATCTTGTGGGTTCTACCTAGGCTACTATTGCAAAGAAGTGACACGGTTGTAGGCTAGCAAATGGTGGACTTTTAATTTATGTAACAGGGCTTCTTATAAACTTGAATAGTCAGCTGACAAAATGTCATGAGTATGGCAATTAGTATGGCACTCCTAAGGCTAAGTGAAAAAGGTTAGTGCCCTAGCTGCAAAGGGGATGGGTTAACAAATATGATATAGTTAGCTATTGTACGTACCACGAGTAACGACACGACAGTACATACGGTGAATAAATAAAAAGAAAATCAATTCTGTTGTCTACCTGAAAAAAAAAACATTTTTACCTGTATGACATGTATTTCTTTTTTGTTTGATGGACTGTAACTTTAGGAAATTGTATTTTATTTTATTGCAGATGCGCTTTCAAAGAAAATAGCTAAACACTTACGAAAGCTCAAAAACAAGAATTGCAAAAATAGAGAAAAAAGCCTGAAAAATAAGTTGACTTTTTGACGATCCCGTAGAATTACTGCAATTTTCGCCACAAACAACATTTCCAAACACATTTTTGCCTACACGGCACAATTAAAAAAGGCTAGGTTTGGCTAGGTAGGCTAGGCTAGGTTCCAACACAAACAACGTTGGACCGACAGGTTGCAAATTAATGCATAGTTTAAAATCCAGCACTGGGCTGACGAATAACTTCGATTTAACAACGAATTTAAGGCTTCGCCTACACACTGTTTGTTATTGAATTATTATTTTTATTACAAATTCGATTTGTCAGGCGCCTTCCTAACTCGCTTCAAATGGCATGCAACTACATAGGCTTCAGAGCTATGGACTCATGGACAGGAGAGGTTATTGCCTACCATTTCCCAACTCGCTTCTCAGTGGACTCTGCATTCACTTCTGATGGGTCTTGCCTGATTAATACAGGGGGCCCATCACCTTCTGCTTCGCTAATTTCCCATATGGGGGCGCTCGTGTTGTGAAACAAGGTACTTGTAGAAGCTACTACTTCATTTGGTCGAGACCACTGGCTCTTGAATCGGGGACAAGCATTTCTTAACGCCGCAGAACGGATTACGAAATGAATTCTTGAATTTCTTCTTTGAACATTGTCAAGAAATCTTTCAAACCACATGGACATCTTACAGCTGACTATCAATTTTTGTGAAATCCCTTGAGTTGTTGAATATCCTTGAAATGTTGAAATTCATCAGCTTACAGATGTGATTTGCTGCGTCAATTTCGCTGCTAGTCCTGTGCTCCCTAGCATGCTTGTTGATGTGTGCTGAAATACATAAAACATATACATTAAGACTGGAGAATTAATTTTCGCCACAAACAACATTTCCAAACACATTTTTGCCAAATGCGTCACAATTAAAAACGGTTAGATCTATTTCCAACACGAACAACATTGGGCCGACGGGTTGCAAATTGATGCACAGTTCAAAATCCAGCTCTCCATTGGGCTGATGAATAACTACGATTTAACAACGAATTTACGGCTTCGCCTACACATTGTTTGTTATTGAATTATTATTTTTATTACAAATTTAATTTGTCCGGCACCTTCCTAACTCCCTTCAAACGGCCCGCAACTACAGTAGGCTTCGGAGCTACGGACTCATGATCAGGAGAAATTATTGTTTTCTGTTTCCCAACTCGCTTCTCAGTGGGCTCTGCATTCACTTCTGATGGATCTTGCCTGATTAATACAGGGGAACCATCACCTTCTGCTTCGGTAATTGTCCATATGGGGGTGCTCATGTTGGGAAACAAGGAACTCGTAGAAGCTACTACGTCATTGGGTGAGACCACTGAAGCTTAAATCGGGGACAAGCATTTCTTAACACCGATACCTGATTTAGGTGTTTGGATTCGACCTGAAAGATTGGGTGATTTGGTCACCTTATTAAGAGATTTCCTAGAAATTTGAACACCTGACCTCCCTGATTGGCCAGCCTACCTTCATTTTGAGTTTGCATTTCGTTGATTAAACTCTTGACTTCCTAGTCCAGGGCCGAGTGGTCAGAAATTTGGATTCCGTGCAATTTTCGTGGGAGAAACAACCCACCTATGGGAAAGTGTTAGTGCGGTCACATGCTTTCAAAAAATCTTTTTGTCAACCCAGCATTTTTAGTAGGGGGGTTAGGGGTGGGGGATTGTGTACCCCTTCTTAAAATAGGACTATGTCGAAAAATTAGTGAACCACCATCATGTTTGGTATCAAATGAAAGGTGTTGGTCTACAGATTATTAATAAAGTACAACATTTGACCTTCGACCTCATTTGACCCAAATAAAGGTCAAAAAGGTAACAAATTTGACTAGATTATTAAATTTTTATGGTATCTTGTCATGTTTGGTATCAAACGAATGGTGTCTGTCCACAGACCAATAATTAATTATAATATTTGACCTTTGACCCTATTTGACCTTAATACAGGTAAATAGAAGGTCACAATTTTAAGTTTTTGTCCCAAATTTCACAGAACTAGTGAATATTTACTATGCTATCTTGTATATATAGTATCAAATAAAAGCTGTTGACCTGTGGATCATAAATTGACCTTTGACTCATTTGACCCACTTTACTAACGACTATTACGAAACTGGTATGAGCACTAATATAAGAAGTGGAAACGGAGCCCATAGCACAGGCGAAAATGGTAATAAAAAGCATTATATTTCGGTGTCAATAAAATTAACGGGTGACACCATCATGAGAGAAATAAAAGAATAAAAACACCTTACATTACTAATTAATGGGCGTCCACCATGCAGGCGTCATTAGTGAACAGGCTTCTAAAACATTAAAATAACGTGTAAGAGAAGGCTAAAAACGTCAAATTTTTTAGTGTGCATACGAATGTAAGAAGAAGAAAAAAAGCTACCATATCAAATGGGCTAAAAACTAACATGTTCAACTCAATATATTGGTGAAATCCCAAAGAAGTGTTAGGGACACGCACGCGCCAGATTCTTTTTTATAGCACCTGAAATGGCAAGGTTGCCCAGCTAAAAAAATTCTGTAGAAAAACTGCAGATGAAATCTGCAGAAAAACTTCAGAAAAACTTCAGAAATAATCTGCAGTTATTTGGCCACTTTCTGCAGATTTAAAACTGCAGTTTTTCTGCAAATCTAAAACTGCAGTTTTTCTGTAGATTTGAAACTGCAGTTTTTCTGCAGATTTGAACCTGCAGTTTTTCTGCACAAGAAGAACTAGAGCAAAAAAAACATGTCAGATGAAGGTGCACCTACAAATACCTGTTGTTTTCTGTGGGCAAGGAAGTCCTTTATCCAGGAATATGCCTTCCCACTAATACCCAGGGACAAGTTTAAATTTATACAAGTGCTCCAGTATAGTATCCCTGATTGTACTTTCCAGGATTCTACACGGGACACATGTTAATGAAATTGGGCGGTAGTTGATTGGCTCAGCCGCATTTCCCTTTTTAAAAATGGGAATAACTCTTGCCTTCCTCCAGCAATCTGGTATTTTACACGTGTCAATTGATGTTTTTAGAATTATAAACAGTGGGTAGCTTAGTTCTGATGCAAACGTCTTGTAGAAGGTTGATGAAAATCCATCAGGGCAAACAGCAGCACTTGTTAGTGCTTTAAGTTTTTTTTTTAGTTTATATTCAAGTCTTTTCAAAGTTAGGATTACAGGTTCAATGTCCAGTATATTATTTGGTACTAGGTGACTATTACAACCGACTGCACAATCTTCGTTATTGTCTTTAACAAAATTCCTACTGAATAAATTATTTAGTGCATTAGCTTTTTCAAAATTAATCGTTAATAATTTGTCTTCAAAATGCAATGCTGGTAATTTAGTTGATTTTTTTTGTTTTGCGCCTGATAAATCTAAACATAGAGCCCATGGTTCCATCTTGGATCAATTTTTTTTCTAGGCTTATTGCGTAACTTTTTGCTGCAGATTTTATTTTATTTCTGATTTCATTATACCTTTTCCTGTTATACAAGTTTTTATTTCTTGCTAACTTTTCCACAATTTCTTTTTGGTGGATAGTAGTTTCCGAATTTCCTTTGGTATTTTCTTTTTGTTACTTGCCATCTTCCACTGACCTCTAGGTTGCTTTTCATCCTTGATTAATACCACATCATTTATCATTAAAGTACACTTAGACAACTGATGAACCGACTGTGGCTGAAGCAAATACTCTTCCGACCATCGTTTCCCAAAAACCGTTCATCAAAAGACTTCTCAGCATCCATCTTCTTTTTAGACTCCCTTTTGGTTCAACATCTGTCAAGGAAGGGAAACCATCTGACAAGGCTTCGCCATATCTACCAATGAGAAAGTGTGAGGGAGTGAGGCAATCCGAATCGTTAACATTTTCTGTTACTGTTACCAAAGGACGACTATTCATAACGGCCTCAATTTCTGCTCAAGACTGTTGTCAATTCTTCGAAATTCAACAGGGCTGCGGCTAAGGATCGTCGTAAATGTCGTTTAACCGAACCCACCATTCTTTCGTAAAATCCTCTCAACCACGCGGCAAAAGGTGCTATAAAACACCACTCGATGCCTTCTTATGCTACAAGATTTTGTACAACTTCTTTTGACAGCAAAGACCAAGCTTCTCGTAACAATAAATCCGTTTGATGAAAGAATTTTCCATTGTCACTGTAAATAATTTGGCAGCGACCACGTCTGGCAATGAAACGACGAAATGCCAGTAAAAAAGGTTTAATGCCTTGGGATATGACCAGTTCCAAATGTACTGCCCTGGTTACCGCGCATGCAAACAAATATAAGCTTTCTGCTTTTGTGTGCTCCCTTTAATCCAACGTGGTCCAGCAAAGTCTAATCCAGTGACCTGAAATGGCTGTGATTAGCAAATCCTTGCGGCTGGGTAAGGCACTTCTTTTAAACATACAGTTCTGGCATTCTATTTTCGACATGTCATGCATTCTTTGATCGCTTTTTGAACTGATTGACGACAACACAAAATCCATCAATCTTTATATGTATAAATCAGTCTCCATGAATCAAAGCAACGTGTTGAGACAGAAGGAATAACTTAACTAGAGGGCAATAGGTTAAAAGAATGGGATGTTTCTTTTCTTCTTTCAAATTTGCGTAGTTCAATCTTCCTCCCACTCTTATTAATTTGTCAGAACCAGAGAAGGGATTAAAACGAATAAGTCTTGATTTTGAATTTATTGATCGTTGCTGAGTCAATAATCTGTAGTCGTCTGGGAAACATTCTTGCTGAGCGATTCGTAACCAATATTTGGTTCTTTTGCTCTTAAAAACGTACAACTAACCACTTCATTTTTTCTTGCAGTTCCTCAAAAAGTGAAGAATCCAGGCTATGATTCGAATTAGACTTCTCCAATTGGAAAACTTGTTACAATCCAAAAGAGGCGCTTGAAGGACAGAAGTTTTCAATAGTAAAGCCTTCACTTCTTCTTCTTGACTGGATAAGATGGAAGCCTCATCCACATTTACAGCTTCCAAAGGCCAACCAGTGATATCTTCCAATAGCCAACTCGGTCCATTCCACCATACTTGATTTGTCAGCAAACTGGCTAACGATTGTCCTCTTGTTAGTAAATCTAAAGGTCCCTGGTTCGATCCCGGGTTTCGGCACCAAAAATTTCGAAATAGCACGTGAGATTGCAGTGAACCGGGGATCTCTAAGTAAGTTTCCGCTAAAATGGAGCACAACTTACGCTACCTTAGAGTATGGATTAGTCCATACCAACAGGCTTGGCTTGGAGTCGCTGACCTGCGGTTCTTGCCCGGCACAACCACTGGACGTCCCTGCAACTTCCTGAAATTGCATGTTAGTATGCAAGTTAACTTATACCTTTACCTAAAGGGTACAGACCTGAACTTGCGTTGACCACAGAATGCCACTGAAACGAACTACACATACTTAATTATCACCCTTGCCTGTCCACGTCGTTATGTGGTTGTAATAAGCCTTGGAGATTCCCATTTATCAACACTTGGAAAATAGATAAGGTTTAGGGAGCCACCCAAACATAACCCTGAAAGGCCAAAATAGAGAACAGATGTTAGTGGTTTCCCAAACCAAAATAGTAATGCTTTATTTTCGCTATGTCCCGTAATACAAAACTTCCCACGAACTGACAACAATACAACAGCTTAATCCTAACAAAGGGAAACTATAAATGTAGTACCTTCTCGAGACTTCTCGTCGCTTAAACCAGTTAACAATGCTCTATAAAACTAACTTGTACATTCAATTTACAACATGCACCACAATTCTTAGCAACACTCAAGGGCAAAATTCACAACACTGATTTAGCATGTTATCATGTAAATGTGTACAATGGGAAAATGTGTCAGTAGTGGTAAAATACGATATTCGGTTACACATATATACCCCCACTTCCGGTCATGTGATAAAAGCGGGGGCAATGATGAACTTACGATCATCTGTTGAAAAGTGGGGTTTCACTTCCATTTTTCGTCAATCTGGAGGACGGTGGAAAAGTGCATTTTACTATCTGTTTTCTGGTTTTCGTCGATGTGTAGGACGGTGGAAAAGTACTTTTTGGTTCCTCCTACGATGTCACTTCCGGTCACGTGATCAAAGCGGGGGTAATGATGCGCTTCAGATCACATGATGAAAAGTGGGGGTGTCTCTTCCATTTTTTTGGTCAATCTGGAGGACGGTGGAAAAGTGCTTTTTACCATCTGTTTTCTGGCTTTCATCGATCTGAAGAAGGGTGGGAAAGTACTGTTTGCTTCCTCCTATGATGTCACTTCTGGTCCCGTGATCAACTGACGGTAATGTTGCGCTTCCGGTCTTATGATGAAAAGTGGGGGCGTCAGTTCCGGTTTTTTTGTCAATCTGGAGGAGGATAGGAAAGTACCATTTGATACCCTTTTTTCATTCTTTATCAATATGGAGGTGGGTGGGAAAGTGCTTTTGCTATCGTCTATGATGATACTTCCGATCACGTGATCAACAGGGGGTAATGACATCACTTCCGGTCATGTGATTAAAGTTCAGACGTCACTTCCGGTTTTCATCAATATGGAGGAGGGTGCCTTTTGCTACCTTTTTTCCTGACGTGGAAGATGGTGGGAAAGTGTCTTTTTTCTGTTTTGTGGAGAGGATCACGCATAGGGTACAGCGTAGGGAACCCACATCCCGAGCCGTTTCGCTCAAAGACCGACAGTTCTCGAGTTATCAGGGTGGCCAACTTGCCGAAACTCGAGGTACCCGATTTCCTGGGTGAGTTACATGTAGGGCATTGTCCAAGGAAGCCAAATCCCGAATGGTTTCGTTCTAGGACGGACGGTTTCCAAGTTGCGGGTATATTTTGGATTTTGGAACTGTGCTAATTATTTTTTTTCGGGGGCCAAAATAATTTTTGACTAGGCCAACTGATAGGTGAGGCCAAGTGCGGACGGGATATCATGCATGGGAGCCAAATTTCGCTCCGTTTTGCTCTAGGACAACGGTTACCGAGTTATGGGCATTTTAAATAATTTCGGAAATTGAAACTGTGGCATTTCTGATTCCGGGCCAAAATGGTGCCACTTCCGGTTCCGCTTCCGGTTACCATGACAACTACCCGCTTGGAAAATGGCGGCACTTACTCCGGTTTGCATGGGGGCGACCATCTTGTCTGTTTGTCTGAGTCTACCAAATCGCATTTTCCTACTACTCACTTCCTGTTATGACATCACTTCCTGTTGTGACATCACTTCCTGTTATGACATCACTTCCTATATGACGTCACTTCCTAGTGCAATGCATCATGGGTAATAATTTTCCCTATATAAGGAGAGATCTAAGGAAAAAAATTCAGTCCAGATGTAGTTCTGGACTCGAACACACGGCCTCCCAGCCTTGGTGCAGTTGGGCAAGGCCACATGCACCGTATCATATGTGCAACTTCTAATATGGTGCATATAGCGCTCCCCAACTGCGCCAAGGCTGTGAGGCCGTGTGTTAGTCCAGAACTGCATCTGGACTGAATTTTCTTCTTTGGATTTTTCCTTATATAGGGAAAATATCTCCCTTGACGCATCACATCAATAAAATTGGCACAGTTACAAAAATAAAAAAAAATTGGCAGTGTTCCATAAAATAAAAAAGTTGGCACGGTTCCAAAACATAAAAAAATTGGCATGGTTCCAGAAATTAAAAAAATTGGCAGTAACTCCCCGTGCAGGGTCCAGAAATAAGATGTAAAAAATTTCCACTTATTTTTTTAGTCCTATGTAAGGAATATTCATTTTTTAAACAAGTGTATCTGCTAAAATCTAATTTGTCTTTTTTTTTAGAACTCCAATTTATCTCTTCATTTTTCCTCGTGTTTTTTTTTTTGGAAAATATTTCTTATATAATAAAAGAATAATAATAAAAGGAATGAACGATTTTTCTTTCAAAAAAAAGAAAATGAATTCAAAATCATCGTTTACGTGTGCATACTGTGAAAAAGGTCTACGCAACTCAGCAAGATTTGATCCATTATCTTCCCAACCATCGATCTGATCTTCGACCGGAGTGTTTACGCTTCGAAAACGAGTTAACAGATATTGAAGGTGTAGTAAGGTGCAAGTTGGTGCATGATGATACGCATCGAATTTATTTCCGTAAAATTGTATGTCTCGATTCATCTCGAGCGCTCAATCTACTATATTGTCCGCCTAATCTTATCACGACTTGCTTGGATCAACTGACCAATTGTAAATTTCAACTGTGTTTAGAGGCAGATTTTACCAGGGATTCCAACACCATGCAAGCCTATTTCTGGTCCCACTATACAGCTATTTACAATGAATCTGATGTGTCGGAAATCATGGAGGATGCTTGCAAAAAAATACAACAGTCAGTCGAAACTTTCGAAGAAAAAGTTAGCGCTTTTTGACAGTTTGGGGTATAACCGTAAAAGTGGCAAAAATCAATCCTTTATGCCCTATTCTTTCTTACCCTTGCTGAGTGCATTACGCAAGAAAAGCGAAGTTATAGTGAATGTGAAAATTCTGACGAAAAGTGCTTTCAATTTTCCGTTTTAGCCGCTAAAATAAAATGTTACGAAACCGAAGTTTAATATTACGAACCATTTTTGAATACCGTAGACCATTACATGTTGACGTTCCCCATGAGTCTACGGCAAATTGATTCCTTCGAACGAGTCAACAATTTGTCCATTAACGTAATTTCCTACAAGGGATTGATAGGGTTACACCCGATGAGAGTGAACAAAAATATGGAAGGAGAACTTATTGACCTGTTACTAATAGCCAACGAAAAAGGAAATACTCATTACTGCGCCATCCTCGATATTGGTAGGGTACTCCGATTTCGAGGTGTTGGAAGTAACAGGAAATTTTACTGTCGTAACTGCTTCACTGCCTTTGGTAAAGAACAATTCATGATGGAGCACACCAGTAAATGTGTGAGACTGAATAGGGCTCAAGTACTCACTTTCTTACCCCCTGGCGCTAACACTTTAAAATTCCTACACTACGATAGACGCAATCCTCATCCTTGGGTAATTTGTGCAGATTTCGAATGTATGCTCAGACTCGTAGCAAACTAGTAGCACCGATCCATCCTCGAGTTCGTCTACTAAAATCAGTTTGCATTCGCCTACTAGTTTTGGCTGCGTCGTTGTTGGTCCAGAAAATGAAATCGTGAGTCAAAAATTCTACCTCGGCGAGGACGCGGTGGATAAGTTTTACAAATGTATGAATAGCGAAATTCAAATGTTTGCCTCGATTATCTCACGACCGAAACATCTGATGATGACAGCCGACGATGAAATTTGGTTCTCGAAAACCGATACTTGTTACTACTGGAACAAAGTCATCATCTCCAATAAAGTGAGAGATCACTGCCACTTCACGGGAAAGTTCAGAGGTGCTTCTCATGTAAAATGCAATCTGGAGGCTAGGACAATAAATACTATCCAGGTCGTCTTCCATAACTTCGAAGGTTACGATATGCATCTACTGATTTCTGCGACAGAAAATTTCCCTATGGGAGTAGATGTTCTTGCTAGAGACACCGAGCGTATCATGAGTATGACCATTACACGGTACTTTTCCTTCGGTGGAAAGGACCTTTCGGTAAGGTAGCGGTTTTTAGACAGTTATAGTTTCTTATTTTCCTCGCTCGAAACTTTGGCTAAAAACCACAAGAAAGATCGACCTTTCCCCATCTTAAAAACTGCTCTCGATTCGGTAGACTGGTTCGAGACAGAAGCGAAAAAGAAAGAAATCTTGGATTTATTGACGCAAAAAAACCAATACCCGTACGAGTACATGCAGTCTATGGATGTGTGTGAGGACCAGGAAATACCTCCTAAAGGAGCATTCTTCTCCTCTCTACGAGACGAAGGCATCACCGACACGGAGTACATTCACGCAACTTCAGTTTGGAAGTTGCTGAAGGAGAATGTTTTTAAAAATTACCATCTCGTATATCAGATGATCGACGTGTATCTTCTAGCCACCATTTTTCAGACTTTCAGGGAAACTTGCTCGGTCAATGACGGCATAGATCCTTGCTACTATATATCCACACCAGGGTTTAGTTGGGCAGCCGCATTGAGAAAAACCAAAGCCGAACTAGACCTGTTTACACACGGAGGAAAGCATAACTTTATAACTTCTAGTATCAGAGGTGGAACAACTTTTGTGTCGAAAAGGCATTCGATCGCCAATAACAAATATCTACCAGATACTTACGACGAAAATTTACCTAGTCTATATCTAGTAGATTTGGATGTCAACAACTTATACGGGCTAGCCATGACAAAATTCCTTCCCTACGATCGATTCAGCTGGCTGACGAGGAAAGAAATTCTTGAATTTCGCTTGGCATCGGTCGAAATAGATTCGGACTACGTTAGTAAAATTTTGTAAATAACCTTTATCAAAAATTTTCTTAACTTTAGAAATTCTGACTTTGTTTCCTACAACAAATTTGGGTTTTTTCAACGATTGTTTCGGTTTAATTTTCAGTGACGATTCGTGACGTCTGGTTACTTCCCTCAGTTTTAATTTAGTTGTGGAGTGAAACGTGTCATTGTACTATGAAACTAACTCATCAATAATGTGTATCCATTGGTAGTTCCCCTGCTTGGTGAATTGTTTCTACATGAGGGCTTTCAGCGTTCTGTTGTAAATTTTTAGGGGGTGTCGTCCCTTCGAGTATCTTTTTAAAGGCTTTTGTAACGATTACACCGGATTTTGATTTAAGGGGAATGGCCCAAGAAAACTTGGACATGGCAAGTCAGTAGACAGTTAAATCCTTTATTAACGTTAGAGTAAGGTATCATTTCCACCAAGTCTGCTTGTCATAGATCATTTAGACTCCGCACAATCACTTTCAGCCTCGGAAAATGTTTCCGCGTCGGTTTGTGGAGTTCGTTTACCAGTTGATCCATTTCGTTTTTTTTCTTCCCATTCCGAACTTGAGCTTCGTCCCTATGATTTTTTTAATGATCTCAGCGGGTAATTTTTCTCCAAGAGGTCGAAGGATCCTTACATACTTTTCGAGCTTTAGATATAAGAATTTCATCGGCGACGTGCCGTTCGTTTAAATTTGAACTTTTTGAGTAGGCAATGTCATGTTCTTTACACGCCTCATACAGTTTATTTATTCCAGGATCCTCTCTAGCTAACCTCTGGTTTAGTTTTGTTCCTGGTCCGCAACATTGATATCCGGGTAAATGTACTTCTACCGGTAAATGGTCTACGATTTTATTTACTGATTACTGATTACTACTAGTACTGATTACCACCGACCACTATATCGTTCTAGAATACTTTTACGGGTTTATTAGCGATGCTGATTTCTCCAGTTTTCATGCGTATTGCAGTCCGAAGACAGGATCGGTTTCTTTGGGATTTTGGAAAAATTTCATCAGGAAGTATTTAGCAGTTTGGCCTAAGACTTGGCCAGGTAACAGACTATCCAAAGATCTGAGGATTGGGAAATTTGAAAGTTCTGGAGGCGTCGACACGCGTCTGTTTTGTATTGCCGAAAGTGTCGGGGTGACTTTTACACCTGTACTGATAGATGCGTATTCGGTTCGCGTAGCTGGAGTCGAGTATTCGGAAATATTGGGATCTCACGCTATCGAAGTTGAATGCTCGATGGTAGGTTTCGGCGATTGAAACTTCTCCGTCTCGTTCACCGTGGTTTCCCACTCTTCATCATCTTCATCCTCGGATTTATAAGTTTCTTTTATGGAAGTAATATATTCGTATACGTTTTAGTTGTTTTCTCGTTGTGAAACTGGCAATAGGTTTCACAGGACTCACTACGGGTGGTGGTGGATTAACAACGGAAGGTTTCAAAGTACTAACGACGGGTTTAAAAAAATCTTCTAAAAATTTTTCTTGATCTCGTTCGTCCAAACGGTGATTAAAAATTTTTTTCCGTAAACGTTTTTTGAGATTTACTATTTCACGTTTCTTTTCCATGTTATCGTTTTTCTTTCTTTTGTTTTTATCATTGAACGAAAAACGTACGTTTATAACGTCCCTCGTTTAACGTTTTGTCGATCGATAAAAACCTGTACGGATTGTCCCAACATGTTCTACACAACGTTTTAAACTCCGGAAATTCCATGTCAGGACCGACGTGATTTTTGTACAAATGTTTCAGGCCTAAATCGTCTACGATAAATACGATTAATAAATTGGCGGTATCTCTAACCACTTGTTTGGGAATTCTGGTGTAAGACTGACTGCAATAAAAAACGTCGACGTTAGAATGACGGCCTTGAGTGAAATAACGTTGTATGTTTTTTTGTTTGTCTAAAAGAACATCGTCAAAAACCACGAGATTACGAAGCTTGGTGTCCAACTCCTCGGGAGGAACTAAATCGTTTTGAGAGTCGTGAAAACTCGCAATCTCCCGCCCTACAGTTCCCTCAATTTCGGAAAATATAGACTGTAAAGCTCAGTATTTCGCTTGATACAGAGTTTTGCTGTACACGTGTAATCTATCGTAATCCAACCATCCTTCGTTACAGATAAAATTAAAGAGTAAGTTCGTCTTTCCGCAGTTTGCCGGTCCTATAATCAGGCATCTGATCTTTGAAGGTAGAAATGGGCGATTTTTGGGTTTCTTGATCGGCACGAAGAAATCGTAATTTTGAATTTTGTTTTTTTCTTATTCAGAAATCAAACTCATAAAGTCATGATCCGAATACGTTATAGCGGCTTATCCGACTCACCGTTTGCCTTTTGACAAAATGGGTAGCAGGTGGAAGCTGGGTGCAAGTAATTTGGGTAACTGAACATCGTCAGAGAAACGGGTTTCTGCTCGTCGGTTTCAATTTCTAATTTTTTGCACATGTATCGTTTAAGATTTTTCATCGCTGTTTGAGATTTGGGGGTCGACGGAGAAATTCATCCCTTACACCTGGAATCTTTGTTCAAAATGGGAGAACCTATTCCTTTTAAATCCTCGAATTCTATGGAAGCAGATAAGATGTACTTTACTTCATTTTTTAAATTCGTTGCATTTTCCATCTTAACTTCTAGAGAATTTGATTGCAACAGACTCGAAAGATTTCCGTACCAGGTAGAATGAGACATTTCTTATTCCTTTTGTTTATATATAAAAAAAGAATCGTCAAAATGCTGGTTAATAAATTTGGACAATCTTTGAAACGAACGCAAAGAGATGTGAAAGGAATTCCGGGTATAAGATTTATATTAGACCTGAACCATGATTACGACATGCAGAATAAGCGACTGACTAAAATCGGAGCTGCTATAGAACCCGAATGTGTCGTAATTTATTCCCAATTTATGGTTACTTTAAACGCAGAAAAAAACTCCCACCATACGCGGAGGAAGCCAAGAATCATTTTGAAAACGTCGGTTTTGTGACGGAAAGATATATAAATCCACGTATCGACTGTATAGTTACTGTTCGCGGAACTAGTCCTTACCCTAAAGGTCACTTTTTTACGTGTAACAATTACTATCCTTACCAATACTACGGATCAACATCCGGTTGGTATATCCTGGGAATGAATATAGGAAGTAGCGGAGACTATATACCTAGTTCAGACCCTCCAGATATAAAGATTCGGTGTTTAATAACTAAGTGTTTTGATTTGTCAGAAAGTATACCCGAAGACAAAGGATTTCAAGTTTATCTCGGTTTAGCGAGACTTCTCCAACCATCAACTTTAAGTATAACGGAAATACCGATCATCGTGCGCGATGGTAACGCGATTTATATAATAGCTGATACGGCAAGCACGGAGGATAAAGATTACCAGATAGATATATACCTAACCAAGACTCGTTGTATGCCATGGTCAAAGCAGAGACCATATACCAATCCATACGAAGTACAATGGGGATAACCAAGTTAAAGAGCTAACCGTCTTAAAATATCTTCGTAATCATATCCCTTGCACGAGAAACTTAAAAAAAATAAACAGAAATGACCGCACAATGTTTGATTAAAATTGTGCACCCTGTCGTAATTGTATTTAATGGGACCCAAATACTCCGAAATGGATGTTGGTGGCTCGAGGTTGCCGAAACTGTCGAAATAACAGGGTATGTCAGTAACGGTCACGTAAACCACCAAATGACTTCCGTTTGTATCGTGAAAATTTTCGAGATTAACGATGCCGCATTTGCCACGAGGTTAAGGTTTTAACGGCAGACGATCCTTGCTAAAATTACCTCTGTATTTAGGAAATTTCAAAACTTTGACAAATCTGTTTAAATCGAGATTCGTTAACGGTTTAGTAAAATCGATCAGACCTTCACTGGCCTTAGAAAGAGCCCTCTGCCATGATTCGCCTTTTTTTTTCTTTTTACGTTTCAACCCCGAACCCTCCATCTTTTTGTTATGTCTCACCATTTCTTCCATTACCTTAGCATCGTTCTGGCTCTTTTAACTGCAGCAGCGATACCTCCGGCTAGACCACCTACACCGGCAAAGATGGGTCCCAGCAATGCCCCAACAATAGTAAAAACCCAACTCGTTTCGCGATCGTTTTTCTTTTCACCCCGCTCCGTTTTTTTCCGATTTTACTTGTTTTCGGTTTTTGTTTCGGCATCTCCCTATTTTAATAATTCACTTCGACTTTGCCGTTATCCAATTTCAAACTCATTTTTCTATCACCGATCAACAACGCGTGGCACGTCGTGTTATCTGGAACGGCGGCGTTAAATTTCAACTTTACTTGCACGTCGACTATGCCGGACTGAAGTCTCTCCTATTGCTTGGAACAGTCCAAAACTACTAGAGGATACGTCTTTTGAACTGCACCGAGTCAATACACAAGTCCCCGACATCGTACAAAGCGCGTCTAAACTCTTGAGCCATTCTATACAGGATCGAGTATTCTCCAGTAGCGTAATTTACGTTCAAGTCCAAGAAAGGGTAACGTTCGGAATTTAAAGTTACGTGAGCGTCTTGAAGATTGCAGTGATGGAATACGGCTGGATTTTTAGTTTGCGCATCTTTTCTATCAGTCTGAAGAGCTAGAATAATCCACCTCGGTTTTTCGACGGCTGAAGTAGTAAGCACACGCCATGTGAAACTAGTGCTCAGAGGAAGTTCACAACTATTGTAATGCCAGTGCCTAAAACCCAAGTCCACGTTCATCCCACCTTCTATGTAGCTAAAAAGCTTGAGTTTTTGCTCGTCGGATGTAGTTACGTGCAGTACGTGCCACGAAACGCTACTCAATTCGACTTTCCCAACGGCTGTTGCAGCTGCCCTGAATACAGCATCATCATTGCTCGCCCTAGACAACATTAGGACATGCTTGGCACCGTACAGCACCTTGTCATAATTTTCGAAAAATCCCATTCAGTGTTTTAAAAGAATGGTGAACGAGAAGCTTCCTTTAGGAGTCGTTTCCTTCACAATGATGGAATGCCGTAATTTGAATCCAATGTTATCGTTCAAACTGTCCGGGGAAGATTCTGCCGCATCTAATGCCCAGCAGTTCCCCAGCAACGACACTTGATCGGTCGAACCGTACGTAAGGAGACCTTTCATGAGAGTCCCATAACCGGAGTAATTGAACTCATCCACTAGCTTATCACCCAAGTGATATTTAATGCTGGAAAACAGGTACATGGAACCATTATTGATGAGAGACACTACGTCCACATCGGCAAAGCTAGAACCATCGGCATTCAGTAACCTGCCTTTATTCAGAAGATAACTATTCACGACGTGTAGGAACAAATCCTGGTTTTCGATTACGATTCTAATTTCCGAATTGACATTGTTTAGATTGGTTCCTACTATCGCATTATATTCGTGAAATGCGTAGCTCTCCACGGAAGAATCTTGTTGTAAAGATTCGTTTATATCGAGGTAAAGTTCCGTTAAACTCATCTTCTCGCTCTCGTTATAAATTTGATGAATGCTGCGTTTTTTGCCCTTAATTTATTATTATCTACAACGAATCCTTTTCCAATTATTCTTTTTTTTCTTTCGAATACTAACATTCTGTTTTTAATATGTACAAAAATTTTTGTTAGACCTCAGATGAAGTCTGAGGGTAAGGGTTTCCCCATTTAAATTTATAATTTCATTATCTTGAGAAGTTATCCAAATACGAATTTTACGAATCTTGTCGGTAGTTACGGGAAGATAGATTAAATTTTGAGGGGAAATTATCATCTTATAACCCGGTGGCACTCCCGGATAAAAAGCTTATATGCAAGGTTGAGTGTCGTCATTCACGTAGGAAGACCCGATTATGTTTGTATGAACGAAAATTGTATTGAGCCTCAATATATCCACGGATTTTTGACCTTGCTGAGTTTTAGTATAAGTTTCCTGAAGGAATCCTGGAACAGTTCCTAAATTATTATCTCCCAGAAACGAAACGCCGTAGAGTGGATTATTTATAACCAAATTTGTTTTTAAAGTATTGTGATTCGGTTCTAAAACGATGGCATTTTTTTCGTGACCACTTCCTTCCACAGTAGACTGTACAAAATTATTCAAGTCCGAAATTTCGTAAGTGCCGGGAACGACTTGCACCTCGATCCAATTCGCTCCACCATCGATGGTGTACGTTATTAAAAATTCGTTATTGTCAGCGTGCACGTTGAAAATACTGTAGTACGTATCCTAGAAGACGAGCACCATTTCATACTCTTTTTTTAGGGTCTAGGTATATGGGCGTTTTTAAATTGCAGCTCAATTCACCACCTATTCCCGTTAAAATTATTGAACTGGAATCCATGCCTTTTCTTTTTTTGTTATTTATTTTTAATAATGAAAAAAAGTACTGAAAGACACTTTCCCGCCATCCTCCAGATCGATGAATATGAATAAAATTACCGAGAGGCACTTTCCCACCATCCTTCAGATCGATGAAAACGAAAAAAGAGTAGGAAGTGGCATTTTCCTACCGGAAATGATATCCCCTACTTTTCGTTACCCACTGGAAGTGACACCCCCATTTTGATCTCGTGACTGGGGATATGTATGTTTGTGCCCTAAAAAAGGTAGAAAAAGGCATCCTCTCCAAAATAAAAAAAAAAACGAAAAAAGTTAACAAAAGCCATCTTCCTCCAGATTGCCAAAAAACTGGAAGGGACGACCCCACTTTTCATCATGTTATCTGAAGTGCATCATTACCCCACACTGATCACAGGACCGGAAGTGACATCATAGGAGGAAGCAAAAAGTACTTTCCCACCCTTCTTCAGATATGTACTATCCGGAAAACAGATAGTAAAAAGCACTTTTCCACCATCCTCCAGACTGACGAAAAAAATGGAAGAAACCCCCCACTTTTCGTCATGTGATCTGAAGTGTATCATTAACCCCACTTTGATCACGTGACCAGAAGTGACATCATAGGAGGAAGCAAAAAGTACTTACCACCGTCCTCCACATCGACGAAAGCTGGAAAACAGATAGTAAAATACACTTTTCCACCGTCCTTTTTTTGACGAAAAATGGAAGTGACACCCCATTTTTCAACAGATGATCGGAAGTGCATCATTACCCCCACTTTTATCACGTGGCCGTAAGTGGGGGTATATATTGTTGATAGTTTAATTCCGGATTTCAACATTGGAATTTTACCACCCCAGCAAGGTCACGCTGATGACGTCATTTGTGTAATCTTCCAAGCCCGAAGTCCACATGACGTCAAATTGTAATGTGCTATTGTCACTCCAACATTAATACTCATTGTTAGTTAAAATAATCCTATTTGATCAATTGTTGTAACACTACATAGCTATGATTTGTCTGTACATAATGCTTGACATCAATTGTAACGCTCGAGCTCACTTGATCATCTGCTGGGTGCTCCCAACAATCAGGTATTAACCTAAAAATTCATTCCGCTCCAACTCTCCAACTCCCCGCATCCAAAGGTAATTTCGGCCCTATAATTAGAATTTTCCCCAATTTCCCCAATCCTCGAATTTAATTTCAAACCTAACCAACCCTGTTGCTAGTCCAGCACTGCAACTCCGTAGCTACTTAGTTTAGCAGTCACTAACTTAACTAAATTTTAACGAAACTAACTAATCCAAGTTTCCCCAAGTAAGCCTAATGCTGTTGACGTTCCGTTTAATGCCTTAAGCCAAGGTTAGTGTCGCCCTAGAACTTCAGGCGAGCCAGAGCACACTATCGCTCATATGTTACATTAAACCAACACCAAAACTGAACCACGACTTCTCAGTTTTGATCCATCTGTTAAGGTTAATTTGGAATTCCCGCAACCCCTTGACTACCACCACGGCACATTTTCGAGCTTGTCCCTTAACTGTGGGGTTGGCATTGGGGCGGCTCCCATACTTACTAATAATCCCTACAACATGTGTAACCGAATATCGTATTTTACCACTACTTGTGTCTTTATAGGGAAAACAAGGATGCATGTTTATAAAGGAAACTGTCAATAGGTTGTATCGGTAGAGAAATGTAGTGACTAATAGTTTACAAAATAGGCCTATATTGAGGGATCAGGCCAATAAAAACCAAAAGTCGGTCAGTCTGCCTAGATTCTAGATTTAGGCATTTGAATACACAAGGTATCATGAATATGTGTAAAAATGTCAGGGTGTGTGGTTTAAATGTGTCTCCCATGGGGAAAATACTAAATGTGATGTTTGTTTGATAGCAAACTCTACAAAGATCAGAATTAGAGGTACAAATAGTGTGCAAAATAGTGTGTGAAATATTTGTACACAATCACTGATGACTATGCCCGCTCCTCGTGGGTGCTTCCCCTAGAATGGAAAAGTGATGTATTCTTGACATTTAAAACATTCATAACTTAATACAGGAAGAGAATTAAATGAGAAAATCATTGCAGTTTGATCCGATCTAGGAATGGAATTTTGTTAGTCAGCCTTTGACGGTTACCACGTCGGTCTTGGCATCACCCACGAGAAGGCGAACTCCTACTCCAAAGAAATGAAAGGAATAGCCGAGCGTTACAACAAGACGCTCGTAGAAGGAATCAGGTACTTTTTCACAGAGTTGGATTTGCCAATATCCTTACTTACCAAATCTTAAACCACCTTATTGACGTCCAGACAGCCTACTTATTTTTTCTTTCTCACACTATGACCAGAGGGCATTCCCTCAAACTCTGCGGAAGTGTCTCCTCCGGTAATGTTTGGCACCGATTTTTCTCAGAACGTGTGGTCGAGGCCTGGAATGCCCTTCCTGTATCGGTTGTTCTTTCCACTTCGCTTGATTCTTTCAAAAGTCGGCTGGACCTTTTTCTTGCTTAGGCTTTTCCTGGCAGTTGGTCCTTGGTTTGGGTGTGTGTGTGTGGAATATTGGTTTGGGGGATGCCTCTTGGCTTTTGCTTGCACCTACGGGTTCTCTATTCTCTATTCTATTCTCTGGGCCGAAAATTGCAATGACAATGGCCTACTTATGTAATAGGTTTCCCTTCATAAAAATAATGAACCTGATCCTGTATTGTGTATTGTATAATAGGGATACGCCTGTCAGGCATGTCATTAAGCCAGGTTTTGTACATATCCCCAGTAGGGGACATAATAAGTTAAGCCTGGGAAGGGATAATAGTGGTGTATGCCATACACACATCTGGGTATCGTATCTGGAATCCCCAGAGTAATAGTGTTATCGAAAGTAAACATGTTAAAATAGATGAATTCCGTACCTGTAGAAGATACAAGGAGCTTGTTTTCCATGAACAACTTTGTCCAGACACTCTAGAGATACTAGGGTTTGATGCAATCTCCCAACTGATGAGGAAGAGACTCCAAAGACAGTAAATGTGCCATTCGTTCCTGTACCAAGCGCAGTAAGGATACCCAGTACAGTAAATGTGCCTTTAAATGTCTCTCAAGGTCAATCTGCAAGTTAAAGTGGTAACCTACGTAATGTAAAACTTGAGGATTGGGAAAGAATTCAGATTGTTCGACAGACTGGGATCAGAGTTGGTATGCAGATTTGCATCACATTAACCCAGAGGGAAAGAGGTTTAAGTGTAAAAAAGATACACAAAAGTACATCGTAAACAGGTGTTTATTGTAAACAGGTGTTTCACCTCTGGAAATTTGCCTATTGAGGTCTGGGCTTTCAAGGTGTTTGTGCGTCCACTACTAGAGTATGTGATTCCGATGTGGTCCCCTTAACTGTTAAAAGATATTCACCTGTTCAAATCGGTCCAGCGTCGCTCTATCAAGGGGTTGCCTATACTGCGTGATTTTTCACCTGAAGCCTGCCTGGAGCTCGTGTGAATTAAATCATTGGAACTCCGTAGGCTCAAATTTGACCTTATTCTTACCTACAAAATATTGTGAAGCTTCTTATCCATGGATTTTCCCTTTTTTGATTTTTGTTCTATGAAATCGACTCGGGGCCACTCTTGGAAGCTGTCTGTCCAAAGTTCCCTTCTGGACTGTTGAAAGAATTTTTTTGCTGCTTGTGTGATTCCTGTTTGGAACTCCCTGACTGAGGAGGCAGTCTCGGTGAAAACTGTGTCTGGGTTCCGTCGTGTATTGGACAAGTTACCTCTTAACCATTTTATGAAGCGTCGACCGTAATTTTTTTATCCTTCCTTGCCTACCAGACAAATTACAGGCTTGATATCAGTGGCTCACCGCCCTTCCCGGTCTTGCCCACTCTCTGAGGGGAAAATATTATATTATTATTATTACTACTCTGATGGACAAATACAGTTTCGGCCTGTTTTTAATTTGAAATCAAGAGCGGAAATGCCTGAATCACAACTTCCGTCAGATATGAGCAATGATGCCGATGAAGGGGCATTTTCGAACCTCATTGTTGTGTCATAGAGCTATCCACTTTTGAACAAGCAATGACTTTCACAGAAAAAGAAAAATGGAAATAGGCCATAATGAAGAGACTGGCGATTTCAAGGCAAGGGAAGTGTTCGAGGAGATTAACCCAACCCCTAAATCCAAAATTATAGGGACAACATGAGTTTATTAAGTGAAGAAAGATCAGGATGGTAATGTAAGAAAGGTATAGGTCTAGCTTAGTTGTGCAAGGGTTCAGGCAAATTAAGTGTATCAACTACGACAAGGTATTTGCCCATATTGTAAAACTTTGCATTCAATAGGTTGTTTTTTTTGTACTGTTAGTGGTAATCTTGAGGTGGAGAGGTATCGCTATAGAGAATTACAAAACCCAAGTAAAACATTACCAAAACGTTATACTACAACCAGTAATCAAGGGAAAGTCTAGTTGTCTTGATAGGTCTTATATTGCATGCACCAATCTGGGCGTGAGTGGCACTGAAAGTTAAATTCCACTTTAAATAGGATAGGATTTCAATCTGTTTTAGGATTAAAATGGGTGTATACATTGGGTGAAAAAGTGGTACTAATGTGTTATGTTGACGACCTTGTGTTGGTTTGTAAGAACAAACTTACGGAAGTAAAGGGGCTACACAGGTTGGCTGAACATTTTCAGTTGGTGACACTAGGGCCCATCACATCCTTGTTAGGGGTCAATTTCTGTTGAGACGGAAGCTCTATTGAAATGCATTGAACAGGATCGAAAGCTATTTATTAGGATGTAAGATATTTAGTTTGTATGGCGCCTTTCGGTTTCGTTTTGGGTGGCCAGAAACTGCATTTGGTTTTTCGGTTTCGGTTACATTCTCCTGCAACTGTGATGCTACGGCTTTACGCTTCCCCCTACGTTTCTCAGCTGACTTTGGTGTTTGGTGTGTTAACACTGCATTTACTGCCTCTCCATTTTTACCGCAGGAGGCGCTGTCATTTTGCGTCAAAATGCACGGAATGGAATCGGAAATTACACACAATTCAACTACTGAGACAGGCTTAAGGGACATTCGATGCTGCACGTGACAACCAGGCTTTGGTATTCGTCGTTTGCAATATCACCTGATTGATCCTCAATTGGAGATGTTTTGGAACTAGCCTGCGGTGTCAACAAAGTAGGATGATGGGAACCAATAGATTTTCTGCTTCTATTATGCATTTTAGGCATAGCAATATCGTGATTGGCATTTCCGTTAGTACTACCGACCAAAGAGCGTCTATTTTTCGGTTTGCCAGGTTCTGTGTGATTAGCGGGATAATTATTCATCGCTAAATTCAACGGATGTTTTGCTGAAATCTGCGCTTGCTCAGACAAAAAGCGGGCTTGGACTTGACAGTGTTTTCAATAATTATGAGAACACGCAGGTGAGAGCGATGCTTACAAATAATAATGTCACCCTCCGCTAATACATTGTAAACAATATTTCGTTTATCATCCCACGTGACCATAAGTTATCTGTAGTGCGGCGAAAGTTACGATACCAAACTGGGGTGTTTATTTGGTATTTATGCAACTTTGGTGTTGAGTGGAATGAATTTGGCTATGCTGACGTGGTTTTACTTTTTGAATGGGGGTCAGGAAATAGCAAATCTAAACGTGATTTAAATTCACGATTGAAGTAAAGTTTAGCTGAAATAGATTGAGTGGTAACGCTGAGCATGATTGGTGAAGACTCAGTATATGCGTTCACACTGTACTGAATACCGAGACCATCTCACCGTGCAGATTTGTTAATTTTCTTAAAATTCTTGACCGAGACCTCGGCCAAGCCATTCACCGAAGGTGAAAAAGCAGGACCTGTCAGGTGTCATGTGCCTTTAGTTTTTAACCAATTTTGAAACTAGTTTGACATCCATTGCAATCCATTGTCTGTTACAAGACAATCTATTAACCCATAATATGCAATGTGGGTATTCCTGATCTCTATAGCTTTCTCAGAAGTAGTTGTTTTCATTTTATGAACGAACAGTATTTTGCTAGACGCGTCAACCATGATTAAAAACATGTAGTTGTCTATGGGACCGCAAAAATCTGCGCGAAATCTGGCATTGGCTTTGAGAGGGTATTCCGAAGTGTGTTTAGGACCAGGACTTTGGTTTTCCTTAAATTCTCGGCAATTTGCACAAGACTAGACTTTTTTCTCAATAGCTGCGTCCATTGATGGCCACCAGATTTTGCACGAGCGAGACCTTTTAACCTAACAATTCCCAGGTGAGAACTGCGTAGATCTCTTAACATTTGACGTTGCAAAGCTGCAGGAATGATTACACGGAACCCCCAGAACAGTGTGTTGGCTTCAACAAAAATTTCTGAACGTCTAATAAAGTACGGAAGTAACTCTGGATCATCACATTGTCTGTCAAGTGATGCAGGTACCTGTAGACTTTCCACTGAACTGGATCCTAACGACTTTCAGACACCAGGGTTTCATTTAAAACTGGAAGATTTGAAATGTTTTCTAATGCTAAGATGTTGTATTGCTCCTCCACCTCCTCAAACTCCTCGTCATTGCAGAGGGGAAGTCGCAACAGTGCATCCGCATTGTATGCATAGTATGTGCATAGTATGTGCATAGTATGCACATTTTCCTTGCATAGTATGTGTTGAAAATCATAAGTATACCTGTTCAGAAGGAATGCCTAATGCTGAACCCATGCTGCCGCTATTTGGGGCATACCTTTCTTAGGACCATAAATCCACAAAAGAGCTTTCTAGTCAGATTGCAAGATGAATTTCTGGCCATAAACATACTCGTGGAAGCGTCTAACTCCCCATGCAACGCTTAGGGCTTCTCTGTCTGTCAAAATGACTGTAGGCCTGTTCTGCTTTAGTAAGCTTACACGAAGCAAATGCAATAGGCCTGGACTCGCTATTAGGCAAAATATGCATCAGGCTAGAGCCTACCACGCAGACTAATTTCAGTTTCTTTTTGGGGTCATAATGAGCCAGCACTTTTGAGTTAATAAAAAGTTCTTTGGCTTTCTCCACAGCCTGGTCCGTCCCCAAATCCATTTAACTTTAGAGCTTAACAGCCAGGTGACTGGGGACAATACGTGCGCCAAGTTGGGGAGATATTTGGAATAATGGTTCACGAACCCCAGGAAGCTTTGTAGCTCAGCATATTAGTTGGGTTCAGAGCTTTAGTGATAGCTTCGATTACCTCAGGCAGTGTATGCAAACATTCAGCGTTAATCATGTGTTCAAGGTACTTTAACTCAAGGCTTGACAACTTACATCTGTCAATTCCAAGTTTAGCACCTGCATCCTGAAGCACAGTCAAAAGCTGGTTTAACGATATGTCATGATTTTGACCTTTCCCACTAACTAAAATGCCGTTATAGAATGCCAGACATTTGGTGTTATTATTTGTAATTTGTGTCATTACACGGTGAAAAATCCATGGAATGAGGCTAAGCCTAAGTGCTCATGCAGCCATCTAAAATGTCCAAGTAGGTTATTATCATGAAAGCAGCTTGCGACTCCTTATTCAATTCAATCTACAGAAATGTATCTTTGAGATCTATTAAACTAAAGGTGTCACTCCCTGCTGACTCAGTAAATTTACTCTGCGGCTGTTAGGGATAGGATGAGTTGTGGGTTCACAGTGGTTTTGTACTCACCTATTACTCGCATGTCTCCATTCAGTTTATGAACAATCACGATCGGAGTCACCCATTATGATGTTTCCACAGCCTCCAGGATACCAAGGCCCACCAAGTGCTTGATATCCTGGTTCACACCAGGACGCACACGTTGATAAACTGGTTGAGCGTCTGCTTTAAGTTGAATTTTTGCCCTGTAGTTTTTGAATTTTCCAAAACTAGAACCGAAATGTTCTGGAAAGCCTTCCTCAATCTCTTTGGTGTTAACAGCAGGATGGTTAACTTTAACGTTTTTAACAGTTTTAACTTTGGTTTGGGGGTCGAAATAGGGGTCATAGTTAATCCTAAAAACTGATAACCAGTCCTTACCAAACAAGGCTGATTTATAGTGCCTTGACACCATAATATCAAGATACTCGGTTTGACCATTTACTGTAACTTTAAGGTTAACCGTATACATGACATTCTCTTCCACCTCGGGTGTACGAGTGTATATGTACGGGTTAAGTTGTAAGGGTACATTAGAAAAGTATTTATTATACCAGTCAATGGAGATGACTGTTCAATCTGCTCTGGAATCGAGCTCCATAACTTTAACTTTAACTTGACACTATTCAGAATGACTGGAGTTGGCCACTTATAAATTTTCAATTGATTAACGATGAGTCTATTTGCCACTAGAGGTGTTAAGCCTTGGTTGTCAACGTCGCTCACTCCTAAAGTGTTATTGTGTAAAATATAATCGTCACCAGATTCTGAATAACATTCGGAACTACTTTCAGATTTGTTTAAACCTCGGTTGTCATCCGATTCAGTTTTTTTATACCTGTATTTGTTTTTACTTTTAGGTCTAGTAGTATAACTCAGGTTCGATTTTGAGTTAACTGAAGGAGATTTAGTGCTTCTACTACTCTTCTTGCAGACAACTTTAGGTGTCCTTTATTGTGACAACGGTCACAATTATAATCTTTATATTTGCAACGGATTTGACGTGTCCCGCGTGGCTGCAGCAAAAACAAGTGATACCATTAGCTGATTTAGGTTTGAATTAATTTGTTTAAGTTTTTGGGTGACTACATTAACTGATTTAATAGTTGAGTGAATTTCAAGCTGATCCACTTCAGCTGACTAATGACAAAGCTAAAGTGACAGTGGATTTTAAATCAAGGGTATCTTTCAATAATTCCATTTGAACTCTCAATTTGGACCCTGACTAGCTTGTCCTTTATCATTTCATTGTAAATGTCCTTTATCTGATAAGATAAAGTGTGCAACGCTGATACATACTCGTAAATTGTTTCGTCTGCTTTTTGAGTTCAGCAAAAAAATTTGTCATGCTCCGACACGGCTGACGGCAGTGGTTTGACAACATTAAGAATTGTCTTAACTAATACATCGTATGTTAAATCACTAGGAAGTTTAGGAGATGTTATGTTCAAAATTCTGTCAAACATACTTTTCCCGAATGATTCCATCAGTACGTCTATTTTGTTGCTGTCGGCCACTTTCTTGGCACGAAAAAAAATATTTAATTCGGCTTGAATACTTGTCCCAAGTATCAGTTTCGGGATCGAACTCCACGTGTAGACCAGACAATTTTCCGGACATATCTGAGTCTGTTTCGTTATTGCTTAAATTTTAACTGCCACTAGCAACAGTAAGAACTGAATTTGCTACATCAACGTCCACTGGGACAGCCACTACAGGTGGTACATCACCATCACCCGTAACTGGCATTCACATGCCTTCAAAATAATTGAATTATTTAAACTATTTAACAATTCAGCAAAAAAATTTATCTTTTTAACTGAAGCAACTCGAGACTACATAAAATTACTTATCTACTAAGCCGAATTTTACAGTAGCCTACCTAGTCCTAATTAAATTGCCTACCGTAACTTATTTTTTTTAAACACTGACTAGGCTTTAACGCAGTTTTAAAACGCTTCTCAAGCTGACACATGACTATATAAATTAGCAAGGCCTAATTTAGCTGCGTTTATTCCAGTTTATTCTGATGTATAATATCGTCGGAGAAAACTGGCCAACGCATCGCATTGGAACACAACCTTGAGCAAATTAGGCTTCGTTAACGTAATTACCTCCCCTTGTTCTAGCTTTAAAGTACAAATATTAACTATATTAATCTGTACTAAACACAGCACCACAACTCAATCAATTCAATAAATTCATAATTTAAGATTAAATTAAGTCCCATCCGGGAACTAATTAATTTAGTCAAAATAAAACAAAATCTTACCACAAATTCGGAGCACTGAAGTTGCGAATGGAGGGATAACTAATTTTAAATTTTAAAATCCTTTGCCGGGGTACTGGCTCGTTGCCATCTGATATGTCCTTTGGTCGGACAAGCGTGGATTCTCCCCTAGCAAAGTAACGACACTATAAACAGCTTAGGCAAGCAAAAGTGTGGATATGTTTAATTGCAGGAACACTTACAGGTCATGTGACTTGTCAACGTCACATGTCTATGGTAAGCAAATGTAATCAGTACATAAGTATGGCACTCCTCTAAGGCTAGAGATGAAAGTGTTAGACTAAGGGAGGTTAACATGGTTAGAATCTAGGTTGACTAACGTGTGGTGCCACACGTAACGACACCACACACCCCAAGGACAGTGCCACGCAGAAAGCAAACCCCACGCACAAAACCTGCATTTGTACGTTTGTGGACGGCAAACATTCCTCTTAGGGACCCTTCCTTCTGAATCTGGAATTTGCACATAAGGTTCAGCACGTTGCGTCATTAGGGAGCAGCAGTACCGTTGATAGCAATGTCGATTGTTAATGATTTTAGTTAGGTTAATTAGCCTTAACCCACCAAAATATCGGTAATGGATCGGGAAGATATCTGCACGAAATACCATCCTTACCTTAGTGTCATTAAATAATCAAGTTCATCATCAATAGCATCATCCTTTCGACCATTAGCCTAATTAATTAACATGATTCACTCATAAGCAGTAAGTTATAACAAGCACACCTATCTTAAACCTCCAGTTTAGCCTAGTGCACTTGCGAGAAGCCAAGTCATGAGTTATCCAGATCCGACTTATAACTCAGTGGTTTCATACTAGCACAGGAACCACCTGTTCATACTGTCTAGATCTAGGTCCAACCAGTCCAGCAGGGATAAGCCAGACATGGTCAGGTACAATTCTGGACACATTCAGTCAAACCCTAGCATGGGATCAGTTAGCTATCTGGGGTATATAAGCAAGCCCCCAACAGAATAAGTCAGACTTGGATTCCAATTCTGACACTGAGATGCTACCATGCACTGAGCAGTAAGCAGAAGTTAAGTGCAAACTGAAGATTGATAGAATATTAGCTAGGATTTAGAATAGTCAGAGTAGGCACTGGACTTAGAATAGTCAGTGTAGTCATTGAACACTTGAGTTTAGGCCTAACACTGGCATGGGCACATTAGCATCACCAGTGGTGTAGAGCCCCTGCCCCTTTAAAGTAAGAGTCCTTAAATTTGGATTTAAGAGGGAGTCTGATAAACCAAACTTACCAATTTTGATTGAATAAACATACGTTCTTTTAACCAGTAAAACTTGTGTGATCTCCCTTACTTGCATGCCGATTGTGATTATTGTAAAGCTGCAGTGATTGATATTGCTTTGCGTAAATCATAGACAAACAAGTACACCTGCGTTTATGCTAGATTTACACCGACAGTGGACCTGCTTCCGCTTCAAATTTGCTCACACAACTGTCAGACTTCGTTGGAACCGAGTTTAGGAAGACAACGACTTACCACCCAAGGGCAATGCCACGCAGAAAGCAAACCACACACTTAAAACCTGCATTTGTATGTTTGTGGACGGCAAACATTCCTCTTACGGACTCTTCATTCTGAATCTGGAATTTGCGATCATGACGACTCCACATTCGAGCACCGGCGAGATGCCATTCTACTTGATGAAAGGCAGAGATTCTTACAGCATCACCAAACTGGTATGTCTTCCATCAAGGCCAGAATGTCAGACACAAGAAAAATATCTTGCGAATCAGTGATGAAACCTAGGAGAAGCATGAGATCTAGCCAGGGCGCACTTGATTGAGGCGGCCAGGACCTCCAATATGAATTATGATTAGCAATGATAATATGTAAAGTTTGATCCAAGGCAACTTGTGAAGATAAGGTCACATATAGATTCTGTAGTATTGAAATGAATAATGCTTGCATCGGTTTGCATTCTCCCACCGAATAACAATTCACAGTTAACCATGCTTGACATGTGGTGAAGTGCACTCATTTTCCAATCAAATACTTCTATCACATTCTTGCAACAAAAATGTGGAAGATAGAACGAGTTTCAAAGTTAAGCATTGATCAATGAGGCAAGCGTTCAATGTAATTTAGCTGACGAAAAGAGCTGACAGATTTTTGTTAAAAAGGTCCTTGAAGGTGAAGTGTGTAATTTAGCCAAGGCATCACACCCCTTAACTTGGATGCTTAGTTTCTTCTGTCTATGAGGACCACGGACCTATAATGAACTGCAATCTTCAAATGCCTGGTATGCTTCGAAGGCCCTATAAAAATTACTCTCTACCTGACTAATGAATGGTTGTGATTTAAAGATGTAATTGGTAGAAAAAATTTGTTGATGTCTCATTTCTAGGCAGATAAGAAAGAATTAAATAGTTAGAGAGAATATTGCTATTAAGTTTTGCGTTATGTCCCTCATAGACAATGTTCGTAAGTTTTAACAATGAGGAATGAGTTGTCTTAACAAACGTTGTAAAACGACTCTACGATTTCGATTGTATTTGTCATATTTCTCACCCCATGTTGTCCGGAGGCCAACATAGTTTTGGGAGGGAGATGATGTCATGGGTGTCTCTCCGCTCTCTGTAGGCCTTCCCGCTCTGGGCCCATGACCTTGCAACCGTGTCCCTTGTAAGCTTTCTCTCTCTCTCTCTCTTTTCCCACGCAACAGTCATGGCAGTCAGACGTGCAGCAGAGCAGCTCCGTGTGAGCCAAGCAAGGTGGACAGAGTAGCCGAGACACAGCCAGGCAGCCGTCCCCAGAAGAGTCTTGTTACATAATAAACCAAAAGTAACCGAGGCAACCAAAGTGTAAGACTGAATCACCGTAGCTTATCGGGGCAAGCGGCAATCGGCTGCTCCCACCTCCTCAGCAGCCTGAATCTTCAACAGAGATGCTTCAGCAATAGAAGCATTTCAACCCTGCTGAAAAAATCTAAAAATAACTAAACAAACTATAAATGATGGAGCAAACGAAAGCCTATTAATTTAAATATGATACGTAGCTTTGGCCCACTTGAAAGAAAAGCTAAAATAGGACAGCCTGCAAAAAACAACAGTACATCACATCAAAAGGCAAAGAGCCCAAACTTACCCGAGTGAGTATTTCTGCCTGATTTTTAAGGAGAATTAAAGAACATGGTATGGTCATTAAAGTAAACAATAAATATAAATTTAAAATAAAGGTCAGCATGTTTCGCCTACAATATGCCCAAAGCACTGTTTCCTAGTATATATTAAAATTGTATGTATTCGATCTCAAATAGAGTGATCTCAGATGGTGAGTGTTTCACCATTCAGATTTAATATTTCATCGTCTTGAGAAGTTAACCAGATGTGAATACTTCGAATTTATCCGGTAGTTACTGGAAGATATATTAAATTTTGAGGAGCGATTATCATATTATAACCGGAAGTACACTGGGATCGAAAGCCTATAAACATGGTTGAGTGTTGGCATTGAAGTAGGACGAGGCTATTACATTAGCGTGAACGAAATATTGTGTCAATTCCCATGATATCGAAAAATGTTGTCCTTGTTGGGATTTAGTATATTTACTCTGTAGGATTCTGAACAGAAAGTCTAATTATCTCCTGAAAACGAAACTCCATAACTCGGTTTATTGATAATCGAATTCGTTTTTAAAGGGTTATGATTCGTGCCTATTTTGTTCTAAGGCAGCTTGCATTAAACTGTTCAAATCCGAAATGACTTCCTCTTTAGTCCAGCTGGCTCCACCATTCACCGTGCACGAAATTTCGTTATTGTCTCTGTGCACATTGACTATGCTGTAATTGGTTTCTAAAACTACTAGAGCCAATTCATACTCTTTCTAGGAGCTAGGTATTTATGCGTTTTAAGTTTCCGCTTAGGTCTGCACCCACTCCAGTTAGAATGATCGAACTGGAATCCATTTTCTTTGTATATACTCGAATCGGATGTGTCAAGCGGACTCTTGAGTATTAAGTGTCGTAAAAGAAGCCAAGCTCTAAAGAATGATAGCCCACCATGTAAGAATGAGAGAGCAACTTCTCAAAAATCTGCAGTAATTCAACTCGAAATTAGCCAAAAAAAACTCTCGAGAAGAAATGCAATTTGTTTTTCGTCTTAGATAAATAGTTTTCGGCTGCATCAATTATAATAATTATTATTATCTTATTGTAATTTTAAAACAAGTTTTATGTTCGTCACCACATTGCTCATTGTGTGTTAAAATAGTGGATTAAAAGACCCAACAAAAATCATTGTTCTGGTTTACGTAAAGTAATCTAATTGACATTTTTATTAATTTCGAGTTAAACTACTGCTGATTCTTGACAACTTCCCCTACCATTTTCGTATAGTGGGGTACCTTTTTTGTTTTACAGCGTGAAACAAGGACAAGTTAAGACCATGTGCAAAAATATAAAGCCAGTAAAAAACGTGCAACACATAGCAGAAAAGTCGCTACACTCGTGAGACTAAAAATTCGAGTTCCTTCATGAGTAGTACGGAGGTTTGTTGGAGGGGGGTTGCTAGAGCAAACCATGTCACTTCCGGTTTGTCGTGCCATAACGTCACATGACTTTCGGTTAGTGAATTGAGTAAACCTACTCGAGGTCACTTCTGGTTTTTGTCGAACTGGAGGAGGGTGGAAAAGTGTTTTTAAAAACCTTTTTTTTTTTGTTTTTTTATCGTATTCGTCAAGATGGCGGATGGTGGATAAGTGCCTTTTACTACCTTTCATTCGTTTTCGTCAATGTGGAGGAGCGCTGTTACGTCCTATGGCGTCACTTCTGGTTACGTGATCAAAGTGGGGGTAATGACGTAACTTCCGGTCAAGCAGGGGTGTCGCTTTGGTCGATCTGGAGGAGGGTGGGAAAATGCCTTTAACTACCTTTTTGCTTGTTTTCTTCAATCTCGAACAGGGTGCTATCACCTATAATGTCACTTCCAATGAGTGTGAGAATGACGTCACATCCGACGGGAGGGGTACCTTTTACTAAATTGTCGTTAATCTGGAGGGTGTGTGTTTTTGCCATAAACTTGGCATTCACCTACGCATTAGTAAACTATGTTTATCGGATGAAAAAAAGAGAATTAAAAAAAAAATGGACTCTTGTTCTTTTATCCTCACTGGCAAAGACTCTGACTTGAGATTTAATCTAAATATTCTGATTCATTTAAACCCTGAAAAAAGCAACGAATTGGCACCTATTAATTTAGACACGTATAACAGCATATACAACATCGATTCAAAAATTAACAAAATTAAATACACTGCAGATGCTGGTATAACTTCGCAGAAAGTCTTCCCCGGGACTTACGAAATTGAAAATTCGAATAAATTTCTCAAAAACTCGATAGATCAAAATGGACATGACAGGGAAGCTATTTCGATTCTTCCTAACGTAAACACTTTAAGAAACAACTTGATAATTAACGATTCAAGATACGGTATAGCCTTTATGGGTAAAAAGAGCTTGGCTCGAGTCTTGGGGTTTCATTTAGGAACCTACTTGAGGAGTCGAGAAAGTCAAAATACCGTCGAAATAATAAATATAAACACAATTTTTGACGCGGCGACGTTGATTAATAATGCTTCCATGTTCCTGGTTTTTAATATAAAATACCATATAGGTGATAAACAAGTAGACGAATTTAAGTATTACCCTGATTCGGTACCCTAATGAAAGGGCTGCTCTCTTACGGATCGGTGGCACAGCCGGCATTGCTCGGTCAGTGCTGGGCATTGGATAGTGCAGCTTCTGTCGCTGCTGATCTAACCGATAACTTGGGTTTCAAACAGCGACACGCATCCATCATTGTAGAAACGACTCCCAAAGGAAGTTTTACATTCGCCATTCCCTTGAAACACATCATGGGAGTTTTTGAAAATTACGAAAAGCTAATTTATGGAACTAAACACGTCCTCACTTGCATGAGGACCACCGTTACAAATGCATCTTCAAAGCTGCAGCCGCGGCCAATGGTAAAGTTGTTCTCAGTAGCATTTCTTGGGTGATCCCCCACGTTACCGCATCGGACGATCAAAAACTTAAACTTTACAATCTCGTAGACAATGGAACTACAGTGGATTTAGGATTTAGACACTGGCATTACGATAGCTGTGAGCTCCCTCAAAATACCAACTGCACCTGGCGCGTGCTGACTACTTAAGTGGTTGAAAAATCTAGGTTGAAAAACCTAACCAAAATCATGCGACATCATTAGCAAGTGGAAGGTCCCAGCTTGAAGAAAAAAAAAAACTAAATGAAAAACGATGCCAAAAAAAAATGTCCCGTGGCAAAGGTAGTAGGGTAAAATACGATATTGAGTCAGCTATATACCCCCCACTTCCGGTCACGTGATAAAAGTGGGGGTAATGATGCACTTCCGGTCACCTGATGAAAAGTGAGGGGGGCGTCCTTCATCAATCTGGAGGACTACCTTTTTTCCGGCTTTCATCGATCTGGAGGAGGGTTGCTACGATACCACTTCCGGTCACCTGATAAAAGTGGGGGTAGGGTAAAATACGAGTCAGCTATATACCCCCCACTTCCGGTCACCTAATAAAAGTGGGGGTAATGATGCACTTCCAATCACCTGATGAAAAGTGGGGGTAATGGCGTACTTCCATTTTTCATCAATCTGGAGGAGGGTGGAAAAGTGCTTTTTTCCGGCTTTCGTCGATCTGGAGGAGGGTTGCTACGATACTACTTCCGGTCACCTGATAAAAGTGGGGGTAATGATGCACTTCCAGTAACCTGATGAAAAGTGGGGTTCTGGAGGGCTACTTTTTTTCCCGGCTTCGTCGATCTGGAGGAGGGTTGCTACTTCCTACGATTCCGCTCACTCGTTGATCTAGAGCTCCTAATACGTCACTTCCGGTCACGGGATCAAAGTGAGGGGATCAAGTGACGTAACTTCCATTTACATGATCAAAGTGGGGGGTCTGAAAGAGAGTGCCTTTACAACCTTTTTTCGTTTTCATCGATCTGGTTGGCTTTCCCTTTCTTCTATCTGGAGCAGGGTGGAAAGTGCTTTTTGCTATGGCGCTGTTTATCGGATGAAAAAAGGAATTAAAAAAAGAAATGGACTCTTGTTCTTTTATCCTCACTGGTAAAGACTCTGACTTGACATTTAATCTAAATACTCCGATTCATTTAGCCCCTGAAAAAAGCTACGAATTGGCGCTTATTAATTTAGACACGTATAACAGCATATACAACATCGATTCAAAAAATAAAGAAATTAAATATACCGCAGATGCTGGTATAACTTGGCAGAAAGTGATAGTCCCCCCCCGGAACTTACAAAATTGAAGATTTGAATGAATTTCTAAAAAACTCGATATATGAAAATGGTCATGACAGGGAAGCTATTTCGATTCTTCCTAACGTAAACACTTTAAGAACCAACTTGATAATTAACGATTCAAAATACGGAATAGCCTCTACGGGTAAAAAGAGCTTGACTCGAGTCTTGGGGTTTCATTTAGGAACTTACTTGAAGAGTCGAGAAAGTCGAAACACCGTCGAAATAATAAATATAAACACGATTTTTGTGCACGTTGACATAATTGGAAATTGTTACGTAAATGGTGACACTCAACCCACTTTATATTCGTTTTATCCAAATTCACCTCCCGGTTTCAAAATCATCGAGTCTCCGCATAATTTAATCTATTTATCCATTACTATGAACTTGAACAGAAGTATAAGAGTGTGGCTTACATCTCAGACCAATGAGCCGTTGAATCTAAATGGCGAGACCCTCACGGTTCGACTTCATTTAAAATCTAAGAATTAAAAAAAAAGAGGCAAGATGCTCGTGTTTGGAAAAAAAGGAAAAGGATTCTTTCGTAATAATAAAAACTTTAAAAATAATAATAACACGATCAGTTTAACGCCCAGAAACAAAGTTTTCATCTAATGTATAACAACGGCCAGAAAATGAGCGTTGTAGAAGACTATTTAAAAATCAACGAACCTTTGTTGTACGACTCGTCTATCGAATCTTACACCTATCACGAATATAATCCCATCGTCGGTACGAATCTCAACAACGTAAATTCTGAAATCCGAATACACGTGGAAAACCAAGATTTATTTCTGCACGTTGCCAACAGTTACCTCTTGATTAAAGGCAGGTAGCTGAAGCATGATGACTCGGCTTATGCAGATGCTGACGCAGCGAAGTTGATTAATAATGCTCCCATGTTCCTGTTTTCTAATATAAAATACCATCTAGGCGATAAACAAGTAGACGAGTTAAATTATCCGGGGTTCAGTACCCTAATGAAAGGGCTGCTCTCTTACGGATCGGCGGAACAGCCGGCATTGCTCGGTCAGTGCTGGTCATTGGATAGTGCAGCTTCTGTAGCTGCTGATCTAACCGATAACTCGGGTTTCATACAGCGCCACGCGTCCATCATCGTTGAAACAATTCCCAAAGGAAGTTTTACATTTGCCATTCCCTTGAAACACATCATGGGATTTTTCGAGAATTACGACAAGCTAATTTATGGAACTAAACACGTGCTCACTTACATGAGGACCAGCGATACAAATGCCATCTTCAACGCTGCAGCCGCGGCCAATGGTAAAGTTGTTCTCAGTAGCATTTCTTGGCTCATCCCCCACGTTACCGCATCGGACGATCAAAAACTTAAACTTTACAATCTCATAGACAACGGAACTACGGTGGATTTAGGATTTAGACACTGGCATTACGATAGCTGCGAGCTCCCTCAAAATACCAACTTCACCTGGCGCGTGCTGACTACTTCCGCGGTTGAAAAACCTAGGTGGATAGTTCTAGCTTTTCACACAAATAGACAGGATGCTTTAGGTAAAAATCCAGCCGTGTTCGACCACTGTAGTTTGCAAGATGCTCACGTGACTCTAAATTCCGAAAGATATCCGTTTCTCGATCTGAATACTAATTTTGCTACTGGAGAGTACGTCGGCTTGTACAGAATGGCGCAGCAGTTTATGCAGCTGTGTTACGACACCAACGATTTGAGTTTCGACTTGCTTCAGTTCAAGAAAGCCTATCCACTCTTTGTGTTGGAATGCTCCAAACAGTCCGAGAGGCTTCAATCCGGAATCGTGGATGTACAAGTCAAACTGAAGTTTAGAGCAGCTGTGCCAGCTAACACTGTCTGTCACGCTCTGCTCATTGGCGACAAGAAAATGAATCTAAAGTTGGACCGAGGCAAAGTCGAAGTTGTTTATTAATAAAAAAGATATGGCGCTCAAAACTAGACCGCGAAAAAAGAAAGGTGTGTTATTGCCATTGGCGTTGCTAGGCCCGATTTTGGCCGGAATTGGTGGGTTGGCGGGAGAGACCGCGGGGGTGGTATCTGCCGTAAAAAAAAGCACAAAACGACGCACAAATTCTAGCTGAACTCGTGCGACATCATAAGCAAGTAGAAGGTTCCAGCAAGAAGAAAAAAAAAAACGAATCCAAAAAAAATGCCCCGTGGCAAAGGTCTTTACTTAAGACCATCCAGGGTTTAATCGACTTTGATAAACCTTTAACGAACCATGATTTAAACCGATTGGCTAGAGTAATGAATATTCCAAAATTTAGAGGTACTTTTAGTAAAGACACGCTTCCTGTAAAAATTAGGCCTACTGGTGAAAACGGAATCGTAAACTTGGAAGATTTCCACGATGGAGACGGAAGTCACTGGGTAGCCTATTCTACCATTTCTGGCGAACCCTGTTATTTCAATAGTTTCGGCAATATGGGTCTCCCCGGTCCATGATTAAATACTTGGGAACGGGAATTAAATACAATTACGAACGTGTGCAAAACTTTGGCCAAATTTGGTGCAGGCAGTTTTGTTTATTTTCCTTAGCGGCTTCTCTAAGACTCGTAATTACGAAGCTGTTTTAGATAAAATGAAATCTATTGAAAAGTGACGTGCAAATCCAACTGGAAATAAACGTCTTCTGTATCAAAATCTTCGACCGTGTGTACCGCGATGGCCGAATCTTTTTCCATTTCGTAAGGAATGTCAAAAATGGTAGTAGTCGAATGCGCTTCCTTCGTTTTAGTAATAAGAAAGGTTTTCGTTCCCGCTATACATTTAACGACGACTTCTACGCTCGGATCGTTGCAGTATAAAATTGCTTTACGAATAAACCAGAACTTGTACTTATGTAGTTCGCGATAGATCCAGAATTAACGAACCAGTCGACTTCTTTATGCAAAGGGCTTTTCATGCAGAAACTGATTATCATGAAACAATTTTCGTGCACAAATTTCTTCGTAGCCGCGTCACTAGGTAAAGTCGGCTCGCTTATATTTCTAATCGGTTTGTTCGAGGCATCGAAGTATACCTTCTGATCGTCTTGTATCAAGCAATTGCTGTCGACGAATACCTTCGTAGCGGCATCGTTCGGTAAAGTAGGTTCGCTTAGATTTCTTGTCGGCTTGTTAGTTGCGTTGTAGTATACTTTTTGCTCATCCTGTAATAGGCAATTCCCTTCAACGTAGACTTTTGTCGCAGCGTCTGCAGCGTGCCGGGGGAAAGACACGTCCTTAATTTGTTTCTTCTTTGCGTAGAAATTTCCGTCAGACCCGTCTACGTACAACGTGATTTTTCCATGGTGGAAGCTAACTCGTCGCAGAAGTCGGTTTTAAGTTTCTGAATGTCCGTTGTCAGAGTACCGATCTGAGAATAATTGACGGTATCTTCGGGTTCGATAGCGACTCCTACTTTAGTTAACCGCTTGCTTTGCATATCGTAGTTGTTTTCGGGGGTTAAAACATATCCGAGTCCTGGCTCACCTCTCGGACCGACTCCAATCGCATCATCCTCTCTCCCCCTTTTCAACAGTTGACCAAATTTGTTGACCGACATCCTTTTTTTAAACTTCAAAAAATATATACAAAAAAAGGAATAACCGTGATGTCTCAACCATCCTGGCAAACGAATCTTTCCAATCTCTTACAAAAAACTTGCTGAAAGTTAAAATCGAAAATGGTACAAAGATTAAAAATGGTGTAAAGTTTTCCTTGTCTCCTTTCGTACAATTTAAGGATTTAAAGGGTTCGGGGACTCCCGTTTCGGAATATAAATATAAAGGGTGGATTTCACCTAGCGATCCGGAAAATCAAAAACTGTTGAAAAATCTTACACGGTACATCTGTACAAAACTAGATATCGATTTTGACGATCAAAAACCCGTGTCTTTGACTACGTTCAATTATCCCAATTCTATGCATTCGGCTTCTTCCTGTTACTCCTGTTGCGAAAAGGCGAACGAGGGTAATGGAGACAAACCACTTTGTCTTAGAACTTGGGTGTACGAGAATATTCACAAAACTAAAGGAAAACTTAATAAAAATGTTATTGACAAACCGTGGTTTAACTTACCATCTTTCAACGCTTTAAATCTGACGGAAGTCACTGGAAAAATTACCGCGGTCTACGTCACCGACGAGTCTCCCAGCAACGTGAAATTATGGTGTACATAGATTTTGGAGTAGCTCATTCCGATACTTCCGATAAATTTACCGACGAAGACTTTAGGGGTTTGGTATTTCCGTAAACAACAAAAATGTATAAATAAAAAAAAACGCGATGGAAATTAAAAACTACGACTTTTTCGTACCAAAGAAAGAACCTAAAAATCATCCGTTCCTATCTTCGAATATCAGATGTCTAGTTATAGGCCCCGCGAATTGTTGAAAAACTAACTTGCTGTTTAATTTCATCTGTAACGAAAGATGGCTCGACTACGATCGATTATATATTTACAGTAAAACTTTATGTCAACCAAAGTACGAAGCTCTGCAGTCTGTATTTACCGAAATTGAGGAAAAAATTGGACAGAACGTAGCATTTTTTCACGATTCTCAAATTGATTTAATTCCCCCCGAAGAACCTGACCCAAATTTTCGAAACCTGATTATTTTTGACGATTGCCTTTTGGACAAACAAAAAAACATCGAACGTCATTTCGCTCAAGGACGTCATTCAAATGCCGACGTTTTTTATTGCAGTCAATCGTACACGAGAATTCCTAAACAAGTGGTTAGAGACAACGCAAATTTATTAATTCTTTTCCCCGTGGATGAGTTAAATTTGAAACACGTTTACGAAAATCACGTTGACCCCGACATGAAATTTTGGGACTTTAAAACGTTGTGTAGAACGTGTTGGAAAAAGCCTTACGGTTTTTTATCAATTGACAAAACGTTAAACGAGGGGAGATAAGAACGTTCGTTTTTACCTATTAAACAAAAGAATGGAGACGAAACGAGAAATCGCAAAACTCAAAAGACGTTTAACTAAAAAGTTTCTAAATCGACGTTTGGGCGAAAGAGGGTAAGAAGAATCGCTACAAGAATTTTTTAAACCGGTAGTAAGCACTCTGACACCGGTGCTCGGTGCTCCGATTAAAAATACTCCGATTAAAAACACTCTAGCCACGCAAACTACGCCAATTAAAAACAATCTAGCCACGCAAACTACCCCGATTAAAGAGGTAGAAAGTGACGACTACGAAACGGATTTACTGTTGACTCCTTCCGATGTGGCTACTCCTCCTAGTTTCAATCTCGCCGGCGAATATTCGACTCCTCTGATAATGTAAATTTCTCCCGAGGCTCAAACTGAATATGCCTCTACGAGCACCGGCCCTAAAGTTACCCCCTCATATTCTCCGGTGCAAGCTAAACGCATTTATACCCCCCCTGAGCTTCCCCACATGCCCACTCTCCGGTCCCTCGATAGTTTGTTACCCGGTCAAGTTGTCGGACCAACGGCTGCGTATTTCTTGACAAAATTTTTCGAAAATCCCAAGGAAACCGATTCGGTATTTGGATTTCAGTACGACACGAAAAAAGGCGAGCTTACCATGGGGAATAAAGTCGTTAAAATTTTTGAAAATGATATAGTAGTCCGGGGAAAGCAGTATACGGGGAGACGCGCGCTTTGGAGTTTGCTAGTTTCAAGAGAGTTGAAAGAACCCTCCTACTCACCAGAAGTTAAAGCAGCTTACGCGGACATGTTACAAAATACCGACGCAATTTTTATCAACTACGATCCAAAAACTCGTAAACCCAAATCTAATCGTAGCACCAAGTATGTAACGATGGTTCGCCAGATTTAGGAGGATATGAAAAAAATTGATAAAAAGGGTGGTGGTATGGTTAAAAAGGCGGGTAGCAGAGTAGATTATAAATATTACGACGATCCTAACGACTTGATAAAGAGACTCGGACTTTTGTACGAGTCTGCATCGGCCGGTCACGACGGACATAGAAACGAGATGGTGGAAATTTTATCGCAAATAGAGCAAAGACAAATAACTGCGCGGGAGAAAAGGGTGGCTTATCAAAAATTAGGTTTGGATTTTACGTATAAAACAAAAGAACTATCGAGATGAGGTACTGCGTCAAATGTAGGCGGCCAACGGCCCCGAGCCGTCCGTTATTATAACCGCACAAAAATAACAGACAAACGGAAGTTGTATTTTGTGAGGTATGCAGAACGAAAAGAGCTTCCTTTATCAAATCTGGGAAAGGAATCGTAAATAAAATCATAGATACATTACCGCTAGAACTGCATTTGCCCGGCTACCAATACTGCGGTCCGGGAACCAAACTGGAGAAACGATTGGCCTGAGGAGATCCTGGGATTAATCAACTAGACGAAGCGTGCAAAGTACACGATATAACTTACTCCGAGAGCTCGGATTTAAAAGATCGGCACGTCGCCGATGAAGTTCTCGCTTCCAAAGCTCAAAGAGTGAGTGACGATCCTTCCCTGACGTGGCGGGAGAAACTAGCCGCTTCGATCGTTAAGAAGATCATGAAAACGAAACTAAGATTCGGAATGGGAAATAAAAAAAATGGAGCAACTCGTAAAAGAACTTCACAAACCAGCGCGAGAAAATTTTCCGAGACGGAAAGTGATTGTAGTTGGCCTAAACGATCTATGGCAGGCTGACTTGGTGGAAATGATACCGTACGCTAAACTTAATAAAGGGTTTAACTACCTATTAACCTGTATTAATGTCATGTCCAAGTTTGCATGGGCTATTCCCCTTAAATCTAAATCCGGTATAAACGTTACCGAAGCTTTCGAGAAAATACTCGTAGGAGCGACACCCCCTAAAAATTTACAAGTCGATTTAGGTAGCGAGTTCTACAATAAAGACTTCAAAGTACTCCTTAAGCGTCACAACATCAACATGTACTCTATGCACTCGGAGAATAAGGCGAGCGTGGTAGAACGATTCAACAGAACCCTGAAAACTCGGATGTGGAAAAGATTCACCGGGCAGAGAAATTACAAATGGGTAGATATTATCGACGAGTTAGTTTCCCAGTACAACGACACCATCCATTTTACTACGAAGTTGAAACCGAGGGAAGTAACCAGGCGGCACGAACCGTTGCTGAGACGACCTAAAGAACCGTCTAAAAAACCAATGTTTGTCTTAGGAGATAAAGTCAGAATTTCTAAATTCAAAAAAATTTTCGATAAAGGATATCTCCAAAATTTTACCAACGAAGTTTTCACAATTCGCAAAGAGCAAAAAACTGATCCGGTAACTTACCTTTTAAAAGACGAATTCGTTGAACACATTCTCGGAGGTTTCTATGAATTGGTAATTCAAAAAACATTCGTTCCAGACTTATTTTTAGTAGAAAAAGTACTACGTAAGAAGAAAGGAAAAGATGGAAAAATGCTCCACTTTGTCAAGTGGAAGGGGAACGATTCAAAATTTAATAGTTGGACCGATAACATTAGCAACCTTTGACCGTCTAATTAGATCCGGGTCTAAAAAATGTGGAGTCCGTACGGCATTTCGTAGCCCAATTTTATTACATCAATTTTCTTCTTCTTTTACCAGCGGCCATTTTCTCCAGCCTATCTCTTCTCTGTTCAGCAGTTTCTGTCGCACATTTCTTAGCAAAAGCGACGGCCATTTTACACAACCTAGCTTTTCTCACTTCCATAGTTTCTGTAGCACATTTCTTACGAAAAGCAGCGGCTCTTTTCCTCTTATTAGTCACCATTTTTTCTTCTTCGCTTCGTCTCGGTATTTCATAGGTTGATTCCTCCTCGTCTTTCACCAGCGAAGCACGCTCTTCAGCTTCTTCATCCTCCATCGGATCGATTATGTCATCTACAAAATCGTGCGGTATGCCGGTTCTGTAGTGACCGTGCGCTAACGTATGTATTCCATCGTCCAACACGAATCTCTTATCATCGTAGGGAGATACGGATGATTTTGAAATTTCAACCGTGGCGAGCTGATGATCCTTACTTTGAATGCTCCTCCACGTGGCTTTTGACGATATTTTTGAAAATAGCGCTTTTTTGTAGTCTTCGTGGCAGAGACTTTTTTGGATAAACGCTTTACTAATCCCTTTAGCCTTTCTAACGCTATCTTCCCCGACTAAAAACGAGTACATTTTTGCTTTCAAACCTAAAAATTCTTTCACCGGGACGCCGGCCGTTTCATCTTTCATTTTCCCTAGGACTCGTTTGTTTTTAACGCTGTATAGAGGATGCGACAGATCGTAATTGCTGGTGTCGAATCTATCTAGCTCACTTTCCATATCCCGATAAAAATCCTCAGTCTCTACCTCGTAGAACAGACTGTCGGTGTCTGTAAAAAAGTAAACGCACGCGGTCTCCATATTTCAGACGCATAAACTCGTAGTGAAATTCATACATCGTAAGTTTATAAGTTCGAGGATGCAGAAACCGGAGTAAGTCGGTAAGTCGCACTTGACGTTACGAAGCTTCAAGTTTACCTGTAAGAGATTTTCGTTGAGGATTTTGAAGGAATCCGCGAGTGTTGCACTTGATTGATTTTTTTGGATCGGTGGTCAATTTAACGGATAAACGCTCCGATTTGTTTTCCATGGTTTTTCCGAATACCTAACTATTTTTCAATTTGAAAAAGTCTTTTTCGAACGTCGTCGTAGCTAATTGACGCTTCTCGGTGTTAAAATCAATGTAGGATTTTAGCCATTGCTTCTGACGAAATTTTAGAATTCTGCGGATACCTTTCAAAATTAAACCGTGTTTCAAATAGAATTGTAAATTCCTGTAATGAACTACGTAGTTTTTCTACGGAAGCAGGTTGGTCGTCAGTTTGGAAGTAGAAAGGATCATCTTGTTTCCTGCCATTTCTTTCATAAAGGGAGACACGAGTCTCGGCAATATTTTAAACTTTTCCGGCGCTAAAGGATAATCGTTGTGATCCTCGTGTAGCTCGGGTGGATAGTCCAAGTTCACTTCCAATATATAACCGTATTCCGAATCTTTTTCGATCGACGCCAAGCAAAATTCGAGAATTTCTTTTCTCGTCAGCCAGCTAAATCGATCGTAGGGATGGAATTCCGTCATGGCTAGCCCGTATAAGTTGTTGACATCCAAATCTACTAGATACAGACTTGGTAAATTGTCGTCGTAAGTATCTGGTAGATATTTGTTATTGGCGATCGAGTGCCTTTTCGACACAAAAGTTGTTCCACCTCTGATACCGGAAGTTATAAAGTTATGCTTTCCTCCGTGTGTAAACAGTTCTAGTTCGGCTTTGGTTTTTTTCAACGCGGCTGCCCAACTAAAACCTGGTGTGGATACGTAGTAGCAAGGATCTATGCCGTCATTGACCGAGCAAGTTTCCCTGAAAGTTTGAAATATGTCGGCTAGAAGATATATGTCGATCATCTTATATATGAGATGGTAATTTTTAAAACCTTCTCCTTCGCAACTTCCAAACTGACGTTGCGTGATCGTACTCCGTGTCGGTGATGTCTTCGCCTCGTAATAAGGAAAAGAATGCCGCTTTTGGAGGTAATTCCTGGTCTTCAAATACATCCATAGACTGCACGTACTCGTACGGGTAGTGACCTTTTTCCGCCAATAAATCCAAGATTTCTACCTTTTTCGCTCCTGGCGCGAACCAGTCTACCGAATCGAGAGTAGTTTTTAAGATGGGGAAGGATCGATCTTTCTTGTGGTTTTTAGCCAAAGTTTCGAGCGAGGAAGATAGGAAACTATAACTGTCTAAAAATCCCAACCTTACCGAAAGGTCCTTTCCAGCGAAGGAAAAATACCGCGTAATGGTCATACTCATGAAACGCTCGGTGTTTCTAGCAAGAACGTCTACTCCCGAAGGGAAGTTTTCCGTAGCAGAAATCAGTAGATGCATATCGTAGCCTTCCAAGTTATGGAAGATGACCGGGATAGTATTTATTGTCCTAGCTTCCAGATTGCATTTTACGTGAGAAGCACCTCTGAACTTTCCCATAAAGTGGCAGTGATCTCTCACTTTATAGGAGACAATGACTTTGTCGCAGTAGTAACAAGTATCGGTTTTCGAGAACCGAATTTCATCGTCGGCAGTCATCATCAGATGTTTCGGTCGTGAGATAATCGTGGCAAACTTTTTAATTTCGCTATTCATACATTCGTAAAACTTATCCACCGCATCCTCGCCGAGGTAGAATTTTTGACTCAGGATTTCATTTTCTGGACCAACAACGACATAGCCAAAACTAGTAGGCAAATGCAAACTGACTTTAGTAGACGAACTCGAGGATGGATCGGTGCTACTAGTTTCCACGGGTCTGAGCATACATTCGAAATCTGCATAAATTACCCAATGATGAGGATTGCGTCTATCGTAGTGTAGCAATTTTAACGTGTTGGCGCCGGGTGGTAAGAAAGTGAGTACTTGCGCCCTATTCAATCTCACACATTTACTGGTGTGCTCCATCATGAATTGTTCTTTACCAAATGTCGCGAAGCAGTTACGGCAGTAAAATTTCCTGTTACTACCAACACCTCGAAATCGGAGTACCCTATCAATATGGAGGATGGCGCAGTAATAAGTATTTCCTTTTTCGTCAGCTATCAGCAACAGGTCAATTACTTCTCCTTCCATATTTTTGTTCACTCTCACCGGGTATAATCCTATCGATCCCTTGTAAGAAATTATGTTAATGGACAAATTGTTGACTCGTTCGAAGGAATCAATTTGCCGTAGACTCACGGGGAACGTCAACATGGAATGGTCTACGATATTCAAAAATGGTTCGTAATATTTAACTTCGGTTTCGTAGCACTTCATTTTAGCGGCTAAAACTGAATACAGAAAGTATTTTTCGTCGGAATTTTCCACATTCAGTATAACTTCGCTTTTCTTGCGTAATGCACTCGGCAAGGGTAAGAAAGAACTAGGACAAAAAGGATCGATTTTTGCCACTTTTATATACCACCCCGAACTTTCAAAAAGCGCCAACTACTACCTTTTTCTTCGAAAGTTTCAACGGACTGTTGTATCGTTTTACAAGCTTCTTCCAAGATTTCCGAAATGTCAGATTCGTTGTAAATAGCTGTATAGAGGGACCAGAAATAGGCTCGCACTGTGTTGGAATCCTTGCTAAAATCTGCTTCTAAACACAGTTAAAATTTACAATTGGTCAGTTGATCTAAGAAAGTCGTAATAAGAAATTTGAGCGGACAATATAGTAAATTGAGCGCTAGAGATGAATCGAGATATTCGATTTTGCGGAAATAAATTCGATGCGTATCATCATGCACCAACTTGCAAGTTACTTCGCCTTCAATATCTTTCAACTCGTCTTTGAAGAGTAAACACTCTGGTCGAAGATCGGATCGGTGGTTGGGAAGATGATGGATCAATTCTTGTCTAGTTGCGTAGACGTTTCCACAATACGTACACGTAAACGACGATTTTGAATTCCTTTTTCTTTTTCTCGAAAGAAAATTTTTCATTCCTTTTATTATATTAAGAAAACAATTCTTCATATCCCTACAATTCCCTTTCTTCCCTAGGTGAGTCTAACAAATATGCGGGGTACAAATAAAAGTTCCCTCAAAATTGACGAAAAAGGCGTCCTCTTCTAGATTGACATCCTGCATTTACCTCCAGAAGTTACCCCAACTTTGATCTCGTGACTGACGTAATAGAAGGTCCAGATCGACGAAAACGAATGAAGGGTAGGCACTTTTCCACCGTCCACAATCTTGACGAAGAAACAACCAAAAAAAGGTTTGCCCTCCTCCAGACCCACACTTTTCATCAGGCGAGCGGAAGTGCATCATTACCCCCACTTTTATCAGGTGACAGGAAGCGGTATCGTAGCAACCCTCCTCCAGATCGACGAAAGCCGGGAAAAAAGGTAGTAAAAAGCACTTTTCCACCAGATTGATGAAAAAAGGAAGTACGCCAATACCCCCCACTTTTCATCAGGTGACCGGAAGTGCATCATTACCCCCACTTTTATTAGGTGACCTGAAGTGGGGGGTATATAGCTGACTCGTATTTTACCCTACCCCCACTTTTATCAGGTGACCGGAAGTGGTATCGTAGCAACCCTCCTCAAGATCTATGAAAGCAGGAAAAAAGGTCGTCCTCCAGATTGATGAAGGACGCTCCCCACGTTTCATCAGGTGACCGGAAGTGCATCATTACCCCCACTTTTATCACGTGACCGGAAGTGGGGGGGTATATAGCTGACACAATATCGTATTTTACCCTACTAAAGGTCTTTACTTACGACCACCCAGGGTTTAATCGACCGTGATAAACCTTTAACGAACCATGATTTAAACCGATTGGCTAGAGTAATGAAAATTCCGAAATTTTGAGTTAGTTTTAGTAAAGACACGCTTCCTTTAAATCTTAAGCCTACTAGTGAAAACGGAATCGTAAACTTGGAAGATTTCCATGATGGAGATGGAAGTCACTGGGTAGCCTCTTCTACCATTTCTGACGAACCCTTATTTCGATAGTTTCGGAAACGTGAGTACCAACGGTCCGTGGTTAACTACTTGGGGCCGGGAATGAAATACAGTTACAAACGCGTGCAAAACTTTGACCAGATTTGGCGCGGGAACTTTTGTTTTATTTTTCCTTAGCGTCTTCTCTAAAGCTTGTAATTATGAAGCTGTTTTAGACAGGATGAAAATCTATTGAAAAGTGACGTGCAAAACTAACTGGAAATAAAAGTCTTCCATATCAAAATCTTCGACCGTGTGTACCGCGATAACCGAATCGTTTTCCGTTTTGCAAGGAAAAATGGTAGTCGTCGAATGCGCTTCCTTTGTTTTAGTAATGAGTGATGGTTTTTGTTTCCACTATACATTTAACAATGGCTTCTACGCTCGGATCGTTGCAGTATAAAATTGCTTTACAAATTAAACCAGAACTTATACTTATGTAGTTCACGATAGATCCGGAATTAACAAACCTATATTGTGCAAAGGGATTTTCATACAGAAACTGATTATCATGAAACAATTTTCGTGCACAAATTTCTGCGTAGCTGCGTCACTATTTAAAGTCGACTCGCTTATATTTCTAATCGCTTTGTTCGAGGCATCGAAGTATATCTTCTGATCGTCCTGTATCAAGCAATTGCTGTCAACCAATATCTTTTTAGCTGCATCACTCAGTAAAGTAGGTTTACTTATATTTCTTATCGGTTTTCTGGTTGCGTTGAAGTATACTTTTTGCTCATCCAGGCAATTCCTGTCAATGTAGACTTTTGTCGCCGCGTCTGCAGCGTTGCGGGGAAAGCCACGTCCTTAGTTTGCTTCTTCTTCGCGTAGAAATTTGCGTCAGACCCGTCTACGTACAACGTATTTTTTTCGATGCTAAAAATGGTGGAAGCCAATTCGTCGGAGAGAAGAGTAATGGATGGAGGCAAGTTGGTTTTAAGTTTTTGGACGTCCATTGTCAGAGTACCGATCTGAGAATAATTGACGTCATCATCTGGTTTGATAGCGGCTCCTACTTTAGTTAACCGCTTGCTTTGCATATCGTAGTTTTTTTGGGGTTTAACATATCCAAGTCCTGGCTCACCTCTCGGACCAACTCCGATCGAATCGTTCTCTCTTGCCCTTTTCAACGATTGTCCAAATTTGTTGACCGACATCCTTTTTTAAACGTTCGAAACGTGATGATGATAAAAAATATTTTACGTATATAATAAAAGGAATATCTCAAAATGTCTCAACCAACTTAGCAAACGAATCTTCCAATCTATTGCAAAAACTTGCTGAAAGTTAAAATCGAGAATGGTACAAAGATTTAAAACAGCGTAAAATTTTTTCCTTGTCTCCTTTTGTACAATTTAAGGATTTAAAGGGTTCGGGGACTCCCGTTTTGGACGAAAAATCAAAATATAAAGGATGGATTTCACTTAGCGACCCAAAAACTCAAAAACTTTCGAATACTCTTAAATGGTACATCTGTACGAAAACATATCTCGATTTTGACGATCAAAAACCCATGTCTTTGACTACGTGGAATTATCCCAATTCTATGCATTCGGCTTCTTCATGTTACTCCTATTGCGAAAAGGCGAACGAGGGAAACGGAGACAAACCACTCTGTCTTAGAACTTGGGTGTACGAGAATATTCACAACACTAAAGGAAAACTTAATCAAAATGTTATTGACAAACCGTGGTTTAACTTGCCATCTTTTAATGCTTTAAATCTGACGGAAGTCACTGGGAAAATTACCGCGGTGTATGTCACCGACGAGTCTCCAGCAACGTGAAATTATGGTGCAACGTAGATTTTGGAGTAGCTCATTACGATACTTAGAGAATTTACCGACGAAGACTTTATGGGTTTGGTATCTCCGTAAACAAAAAAAAAGTGATGGAAATTCAAAACTACGACTTTTTGGTACCTAAGAAAGAACCTAAAAATTATCTCTTCCTACCTTAGAATATCAGATGTTTAATTATAGGCCCCGCGAATTGTGGAAAAACTAACTTGCTGTTTAATTCCATCTGTAACGAAAGATGGCTCGACTACAATCGATTATTTATTTACAGTTAAATTTTATGTCAACCAAAGTACAAAGCTTTGCAGTCTGTATTTACCGAAATTGAGGAAAAAATTGGCCAGAATGTAGCAGTTTTTCACGATTCTCAAATTGATTTAATTCCGCCCGAAGAAGTAGACCCAAAATTTCGTAACCTGATTTTTTTTTACGATTGACTTTTGGACAAACAAAAAAACATCGATCGTTACTTCGCTCAAGGACGTCATTGAAACGCCAATGTTTTTTATTCAAGTCAATCCTACACTAGAATTCCTAAACAAGTTGTCAGAAACAACGCAAATTTATTAATTCTTTTCCCCGTGGATGAGTTAAAGTTGAAACACGTTTACGAAAATCACGTTGACCGACATAATGCAAATTTCTCCTGAGGCCAAAACTGAATACGCCTCTACGAGCAACGGCCCTAAAATTACCCCCTCATATTCTGTGGTGCAAGCTAAATGCATTTATACTCCCCCGTAGCTTCCCCACATACCCACTCTCCGGTCCCTCGATAGTTTGTTACCTGGTCAGATAATTGGACCAACGGCTGCATATTTCTTGACAAAATTTTTCGAAAATCAGAAGGAAACTGATTCGATATTCGGATTTCAGTACGACACGAAAAAAGGCGAGCTGACCATAAGAAGTAAAGTGGTTAACATTTTAAAAAATTACATTACGGTCAGGGGAAGCATTATACGGGCAGATGCGGGCTTTGGAGTGTGCTAGTTTCTAGAGAATTGAAAGAATCCTCCTACTCACCAGAATTTAAAGCAGCTTACGCGGACATGTTAAAAAATAGCTATGCCATTTTTATCAACAACGATTCAAAAACTCGTAAACCGAAATCTAATCGTAGCACCAAGTACGTAACGATGGTTCGCTATATTTGGGAGCATATGAAAAAATCTATAAAAAAAATGGGGTGGCATGGTTGAAAGGCGGGTAGCAGAGTAGATTATAAATATTATGACGATCGTAACGACTTGATAAAGAGACTCAGGCTTTTGTACGAGTCTACATCGTCTGGTCACGACGGACATAGAAATGAGATGGTCGAAATTTTATCAGAAATACAACAAAGACAAATCATAACTGTGTGGGAGAAAAGGGTGGCTTATCAACATTTAGGTTTAGATAAAAAAAAATTACGTATAAAACAAATAGAACCGAAAAAAATATCGAGATGAGGTATTGTGTCAAATTTAAGTGTCTCACAGCTAACGGCCCCGAGCCGTCCGTTATTATAACCGCAAAAAAATAATAGACAAATGGAAGTTGTATTTTGCGAGGTATGTGGAACGAAAAGAGTTTCCTTTATCAAATCTGGGAAAGGAATCGTAAATAAAGTCATAGATACTTTACCGCTCGAACTACATTTGCCTGGCTACCAATACTGCGATCCGGGAACTAAACTAGAAAATAGATTGGCTTGAGGAGATCCTAAGATTAATCAACTAGATAAGGCGTGCAAAAAACATGAAATAGCTTACTCCGAGAGCTCGGATTTAAAAGATCGGCACGTCGCCGATCAAGTTCACGCTCCCAAAGCTCAAAAAGTGAGAGAGGATCCTTCTCTGATATGGCGGGAGAAACTAGCCGCTTCGATCGTTAAGAAGATCATGAAAACGCAACTAAGATTCAGAATGGGAAATAAAAAAATGTACGAACTCGTAAAAGAACTTCACAAACCAGCACAAAAAAATTTTCCGAGACGGAAAGTGATTGTACTGGACCTGAACGATATATGGCAGCCTGGCTTGGTGAAAAAGATACCTTACGCTAAACTTAATAAAGGGTTCAACTACCTATTATTCTGTATTAACGTCGTGTACACGTTTGCTTAGGCTATTCCCCTTAAATCTAAATCCGGTATAGACGTTACCAAAGCTTTCAAGAAAATACTCGTAGGAGCTACACCTCAAAAAAATTTACAAGTTGATTTACGTAGCGATTACTTCAATAAAGACTTCAAAATACTCCTTAAGCATCACAACATCAACATCTACTCTACGCATTCGGAGATGAAGGCGAGCGTGGTAGAACGATTCAACAGAACCCTGAAAACTCGGATGTGGAAAAGATTCACCGGGTGGGGAAGTTGTAAATGGGTAGATATTATCGACGAGTTAGTTTCCCAGTACAACGACACCATCCATTCTACTACGAAGTTGAAACCGAGGAAAGTAACCAGGCGACTCGAACCGTTGCTGAGACGAGCAAAACCTAAAGGACTGTCTAAAATACCAAAATTTGTCTTCGGAGTTAAAGTCAGAATTTCTAAAGTCAAAAAAAATTTCGATAAAGGGTATCTCCAAATTTAACCAACGAAGTTTTCACGATTCGCAAAGTGCATAAAACTGAACCAGTAACTTATCTTTTAAAAGATGGATCGGGTGAACCCACTCTCGGGGGCTTCTACGAACTGGAAATTCAAAAATCTTCAGTTCCGGAATTATTTTTCGTAGAAAAATACTACGTAAGAAGAAAGGAAAAGTCGGAAAAATGCTCTCCTTTGTCAAGTGGAAGACTTACGATTCAAAACTTAATAGTTAGACCGATAACATTAGCAACCTTTGACTTCCTACCATTATATAGGTCTAGATAGATGTGATGTCCGTACATCATCATTTTTCCCCGCATTTTGTTAGACCCATTATCAATTTTATTACATTCATTTTCTTCTTCTTTTAGCAGCGGCCTTTTTTTCCCAATCTAGCTTTTCTCTTTTCGACAGTTTCTGTCGCACATTTCTTACGAAAAGCAGCGGCTCTTTTTCTCGTATTATCCACTGTTTTTTCTTCTTCGCTTTGTCTCGGTATTTCACAGATCGATACTTTTTCCTCCTCATCTTTCCCCAGCGAAGCACGCTCTTCAGCTAAGTCATCCTCTATTGGATCGATTACATCGTCTACAAAATCGTGCGGTATGCCGGTTCTGTAGTGACCGTCCACTAACGTATGTATTCCATCGTACAACATAAATCACTTATCGTCGTATTTTGAAATTTCAACCGTGGCGAGGTGATAATCCTTATTTTAAATGCTCTTCCACGTGGCTTTCTACGATGTTTTCGAAAATAGCGCTTTTTTGTAGTCTTCGTGGCAGAGACTTTTTTGGATAAACACTTTACTAATCCCTTTAGCCTTTCTAATGCTATCTTCCCAGACTAAAAACAAGTACATTTTTGCTTTCAAACCTACAAATTCTTTCACCGGGATGCCGGCCGTCTCATCTTTCATTTTCGCCAGGGCTTGTTTGTTTTTAACGCTGTATAGAGGATGCGACGGATTGTAATTGCTAGTGTCAAATCTATCTAGCTCACTTTCCAAATCCCGATAAAAATCGTAGTCTCTACCTCGTAGATCAGACTGTTGGTGTCTGTGAAAAGTAAACGCGCACGGTATCCGTATTTTGGATGCATGAACTCGTAGTGAAATTTGTACATCGTAAGTTTGGAAAGTTCGAGGATGCAGAAACCGGAGTATGTCGGTAAGTCGCACCTGACGTTACGAAGCTTAAAATTTACCTGTACGAGATTTTCGTTGAGGATTTTTAAGGAATCCGCGTATGGTAGAGTGCTGTACTTGATTGATTTTTTTGGATCGGTGGTCAATTTAATGGATAAACGCTCGGATTTGTTTTCCATGGTTTTTCTGAATACCGAATTATTTTTCAATTGTAAATGTCTTTTTCGAACATTATCGTAGCTAGTTGACGCTTCTCGGTGTTAAAGTCTATGTAGGATTTTAACCATTCTTCTGACGAAATTTTAGAATTCTGCGGATGCCGTTTAAAATTAAACTGTGCTTCAAGTAGAATTGTAAATTCCTGGTATGAAACGATCTTCTTGTTTCCTGCCATTTCTTTCATAAAGAGAGACACGAGTTTTGGCTTTATTTTAAACTTTTCCGGCGCTAAAGGATAATCATTGGGATTGCTTGTCGTGTACCTCGGGTGGATAGTCCAAGTCCACTTCCAATATATAGCCGCATTCTCAATCTTTTTCAACTGATGCCAAACGAAATTCGAGAATTTCTTTCCTCGTCAGCCAGCTAAATCGATCGTAGGGAAGAAATTCCATCATGGCTAGCCCGTACAACTTGTTGACATCCAAATCTACTAGATACAGACTAGGTAAATTGCGAGTAACTGGTAGAAATTTGATATTGGCGATCGAGTGCCTTTTCGACACAAAAGTTGTTCCACCTCTGATACCGGAAGTTAAGTTATGCTTTCCTCCACGTGTGTAAACAGTTCTAGTTCGGCTTTGGTTTTTATCAACGTGGCTGCCCAACTAAACCCTGGTGTGTATTCGTAGTAGGAAATATCTATGCCATCATTGGCCAAGAAAGTTTCCCTGAAAGTCTGAAAAATGTCGGCTAGAAGACAGACATCGATAATCTGATATATGAGATGATCTTAATCATTCAAAACTTACGGTCAGTATATATATATATGTAAGTATATATGTACCTCTTCTCCTCTAGAAGTAGGAAAGCTAAAAATATGAGAAAGGTGTCAAAAGATAGGAAATTAATCCGGTTTTTGCGTAGCATATTTTCGTAGTTATGGGTAAAATTTTTCCCTCGAAAAAAGCAAACCCCTTTGGACCATTGTTGAAACGAATTTTTCGAAATTAATTGTTAGTTTCGGAATCCTGCTGTGCGGATGATCCACAATTGTTGTGCCACGTAGGAGGCGCCGTGGTCAAGTAGTGTTGTCAGTTCGATTACGGCTGGTGATGCTAGCATCCGTCATTCAAGAATGAGGCACGTGCAGCTCGCTGATGGGACGATTCTAGGAGTTGCATTTTGAATAATTCAAATACAAACTACCTATTTAGCCTTAAATTTATGTGAAATTACGTAAAGCTACGAAAAGGTTAATGCTAAATTAGGCCTATTTAAAGAAAATATGTTGATAACAGAAAAGGGTACCAGAAATATTTCATTTGTGAAACATCGACATTCAATTAATAGTGTGCTATTAGCTGGTGTGTCTACTCAGCAATAGTCCAGCCTAATTGTGGTAAACACGAATAGTTTCTAGGTACGATTTCGCCTTGCACGAAACCTTTTATGTTAGTCAAAAATTATAGGCGACGTGTGGTTGCTGTTTCAAAGCATCACACGTAGCGGGGAAGGAGATAGCTTTTTAGTAAAATTTCTTAAAATTTGTGAAGCAAGAAAACTAGGTAAAGTCAGAAAAATGTATTTGAATTAAAAAAAACAATCTATACCAAGAGCGGCACAAAGGCGTATGCATGATAAAATTACCAAGCATGTTTCTTCAAGCATGCAGCAACTCGTGTGCTACAGCGTTGAAACGACTTGCCACGGGGATGGATAAGGTATCTTCAAGCCAAGGCCGACTGGCACGTGTCTCGCCTCCTGTGTCATTGTCAGTTTAGGTGCATGCCAGAAAGGGGATCGCTTCTACAAGCCAAGGCTGACTGGGTACAAATCGCGTGTCTCATCTCCTGGCTCAAGGCAAGTTCATGCATGTGCCAGAAAGAAAATACCTTTATCGAGGCTTTGGTAAAATAAGATTTGGTGATGTTGATTTAAGTGGCCTGGAGCCAGGAAACGAAACCCACATCCTCTCCTCCAGACGATCTTGTGTCAAGGGATTGCATACAAAGGTAAGTTACAACTTAGACACTTTTTATAAGTTCCATTCAGTAAATAAGACATTTTTTTATACGCTCCATTCAGTACACAGCGGGAATCAGGTTGGATGAGGAAGGTTCATGATTCTTGCGCCACGTAGCACGCTTAGTCCTGTAGTGTAGTCAAAGGTATTATGGCTGACAATCTGAACAAGAGGCGCATGCAGCTATTAGGTGGCCAGACTGTTGGAGTGATTTATGGTTACTATATCGTTTGTTCATGAACTGAGCCTTAAGAAAAACGCGTACTACATTCTGATTATTTTCTTGATTGTTTTAGATGTGGAATGTCTGTCAGCAGCATAAGAGTTGTAGCATAAAAGCTTCTCGAGCGTATTTTTCAAGACAAGGCCGGCTGGGGTAGCAATCGCGTGTCTCACCTTCTGGCTCATTGGCAGTTTAGACGCTCGGCAGAAGGGGCTGGTTTTCTAAACGGCAAAGCCGTTTTTTGTTTAGTTAATTTCTTTATGAACTGAAGCCAAAAAAAAAACCGCGTACTACATTCTGATCATTTGCTTGATCGTTTTAGATGTGGAATGTCTGTCAGCAGCATAAGAGTTGTAGAATGAAAGCTCCTTGAGCGTAGCGAGACGACGCGGAATGAGCGAACGAAGCGAGCAACTCCGCTAGTAATTTTTAAAAACCTTCTCTTTCAGCAACTTCCAAACTGACGTTACATAATCGTATTCTGTGTAGGTGATGCCTTCGCCTCGTAGAGAGGAGAAGAATGCCACTTTAGGAGGTAATTCCTGGTCTTCAAACACATCCATAGACTACACGTACTTGTACGGTAGTGGGCTTTTTGCGTCAATAAATCCAAGATTTCTTCCTTTTTCGCTTCTGGCGCGAACCAGTCTACCAAATCGACAGCAGTTTTTAAGATGGGGAAGGGTCGATCTTTCTTGTGGTTTTTAGCCAAAGTTACGAGCGAGGAAGATAGGAAACTATAACTGTCTAAAACCCGTAACCTTACCGAAAGGTCCTTTCCACTGAAGGAAAAGTACCGCGTAATGGTCATACTCATGAAACGCTCGGTGTTTCTAGCAAAAACGTCTACTCCCGAAGGGAAGTTTTCCGTCGCAGAAATCAGTAGATGCATATTGTAGCCTTCCAAGTTATGGAAGACAACTGGGATAGTATTTATTCTCCTAGCCTCCAGATTGCATTTTACGTGAGAAGCACCTCTGAACTTTCCCGTGAAGTGGCAGTGATCTCTCACTTTATCAGTGATGATGACTTTGTTGCAGTACTAACAAGTATCGGTTTTGGAGAACCGAATTTCATCGTTGGCAGTCATCATCAGATGTTTTGGTTGTATGATAATCGTGGCAAACTTGTGAATTTCGCTATTCATACATTCGTAAAACTTATCCACCACGTCCTTGCCGAGGTAGAATTTGTGACTCACGATTTCATTTTCTGGACCAACAACGACGTAGCCAAAACTATTAGGTGAATGCAAACTGACTTTAGTAGACGAATTCGAGGTTGGATCGGTGGTACTAGTTTGCATGGGTCTGAACATACATTCGCAATCTGCATAGATTATCCAAGGATGAGGATTGCATCTATCGTAGTTGAGGAATTTTAACGTGTTATCGCCGGGTGGTAGGAAAGCGAGTACTCGCGTCCTATTCAGTCTCTCACATTTACTGGTGTGCTCCGTCATGTATTTTTCTTTACCAAAGGCCGTGAAGCAGTTATGGCAGTAAAATTTCCTGTTAGTTCCAACACCTCGAAATCGGAGTACCCTATCAATATCGAGGATGGCACAGTAATGAGTATTACCTCTTTCGTCGGCTGTTAGTAACAGGTCAACTCCTTCTCCTTCATGTTTTTGTTCACTTTGACCGGGTGTAACCCTATCGATCCCTTGTAAGAAATTACGTTTATGGACAAATTGTTGACTTGTTCGAAGGAATCAATTTGCCGTAGACTCACGGGGAACGTCAACATGGAATGGAATAATTTTTAACCTCGGTTTCGTAGCATTTCATTTTAGCGGCTAAAACTGAATACAGAAAGCACTTTTCGTCAGAATTTCCCACATTCACTATAACTTTGCTTTTCTTGCGTAATGCACTCGGCAAGGGTAAGAAAGAACTAGGGCGAAAAGTGTCGATTTTTGCCATTCTTACGATTATATCCTGAACTTTCAAAAAGCGCCAACCACTACCTTTTTCATCGAAAGTTTTGATGGACTGTTGTATTTTTTTTTCAAGCATCTTCCAAGATTTCCAACACATCAGATTTGTTGTAATTAGCTGTATAGAGGGACAAGAAATAGGCTCGCACTGTGTAAGAATCCCTGCTAAAATCTGTTTCTAAACACAGTTGAAATTTACAATTGGTCAGTTGATCCAAGCAAACCGTAATAAGAAATTTGAGCGGAAAATACAGTGGATTGAGTGCTAGAGATGGATCGAGAGATTCAATTTCGCGGAAATAAATTCAATGAACATCATCATGCACCATCTTGCAAGTTACTTCACCAACAATATCTTTCAACTCGTTTTCTAAGAGGAAATACTGTGGTCGGATATATGATCGGATCTATGATTGGGAAAATGATGGATCAAATCTTGTCAAGTTGCGCAGATATTTCCACAATACTAAAACGTAAACGATGATTTTTAATTCATTTTCGTTTTCCTGAAAGAAAAATTTTCGTTCCTTTTATTACATAAAGAAAACAATTTTTCATATCCCTACAATTCCCTTCCTTCCCTAGGTGAGTCTAAACAATATGCAGAAAAAATTACAAATAAAGGTAGCAAAAAGTACTTTCCCACCCTCCTCCAGATTGACGAAATCGAATAAAATGGAAGTAAAAGGCGCTTTCCCGGCCTCTTCCAGATTGACATCCCGCACTTTCCCACCCTTCTCCAGATCAACGAAAATGAATTAAAAGGTGGTAACCTAACCAAACGCCGCATGACTGGAAGTTACGTCATTACCCCCACTTACCCCCACCGGAAGTGACGTAATAGGAGGTAGCACTACTCCTCCAGATCGACAAAAACGTATGAAAGGTAGTAAAAGGCACTTTTCCACCATCCACCATATTGACGAATACGATAAAAAAAGACAAAAAAAAGATTTAAAAGACACTTTTCCATCCTCCTCCAGTTCGACGAAAACCGGAAGTGATTTCCCCCCCCCCACTTTTTATCAGGTGAATGAAAGTGGATCATTACCCCTATTTGATCAGGTGACCGGAAGTAGGGGGTGACTAATCTTCCTTATATTACATTCTACCCTACTTTCCACCCTCTCCAGTTTGACGAAAACTGGAAGTGATGCCCCCACTTTTCATCAGGTGAATGAAAGTGCAACATTACCCCAATTTTGATTAGGTGACTGGAAGTGGAGGTGACTATCTGACTTAATATCGCATTCTACCCTACTTTCCACCATCCTCCAGTTCGACGAAAACCGGAAGTGATGCCCTCCACCCACTTTTCATCAGGTGAATGGAAGTGCATCATTACCCCCATTTTGATCAGGTGGCCGGAAGTGGGGGTGACTAACTGACTTAATATCGTATTCTACCTACTCAAACAGGTTGAGAGGTGGCAGATGCACGTAGGCGGCAGAAAGGATGTGATTATAATTGCGTCAAAAAGAGCCATTTTAGAGAAAGGCTAGATACTAAAGTTTGACATTATCCTTAGTCATTTCTCTCATTTGGAAAATAATGATTTCTCTTTCTCAAAAATCAATGATCATGATTACGTAATGGAGACTTACACCTGTAACACCTATGCAATTGGTTAGGCATGTTACTGTTGAAAAAGTGCTAAATTCTTCGTCATCTTTTCTGTCCGACCAGCTAAAAGAACACACTGTTAGCGATAGACTAGAGTTTATCACATTATGCTTAAAGGCAGACCTAACAAGATGAGTAACGTGGGATTAAACCTACTTTTGTGCCACCTGGAGCTATCTCTGGAGGGTACAGCAATTTTTTAGGGAAGTCTCCTAATTCTACAGGAATTGATACGTCTGAACTCCATCTTGAGCATTGTAGTATTTGTAAAATAAAAGCTTTAGCTCGTTCTAGCATTTGATGGCCGGGTATAAATGGCGATTTGGCAAACCATGTGAAAACTTGTAGTGCATGTCAGTTGACAAAGGACAAAGAAACAACCACCAAAAAGCATGGTCGGAGAAAACCTGTTGCAGTATGGTCTAAGATATATGTTGAATTTTTTGGTCCTTGCTTTCGAAATAAAATATTTTTCGTTGTGCTTGTATGCCCATCGGATATTCCTGTTCGTATTTCAAAGCGCTCAAACAAGCACAGATGTCATTAAGAAATTAAAAGAATTATTTGAAGTATAGGCCGGTTAAAACTGTAGTGTCGAAAAACAGACCCCTGTTTGCTAGTTTCGAATTCCCGGAATTTGTGAAAGGGTATGGCATCTAACACCTATTGGGAAATTCATATTTTGGTGAAGTTAACGGTGATGCCAGAATTCTAGTAAAAGAGGCTAAAATGTCAAAAAGTCTATAGGACGGTTTAAATGTTGACAATGCGTTAATTTTTTAACACATGCACACAATATTCCACACAACTATACTTCAATTAGTCCTGCTTAATCGTTTCTAAGAAGACATATGAATTGTCGTTTATCACTCCTAATTCCAAATGTTGAAACACAAGCAAGAAAGGAGAAAGGTAAACTACAGAAATGATCACTAAGACAATTAAAACCGACAGCTAAAATGCATGAAGTCAAAAGGGAGAAATGTTGACTAAGACAACTGAAGCAAGCAGAGGAAATGCGTAAAACCAACTTCGGTTATAATTCACTCATTTATGCTTGCGACTTCTGCATAAATACCAAGACAAATGGGCCAAAACTACGATAATTAAAGCAGTTGGAAATGTACGTTATTTGGTTTGTGTCCAGAAGGCACTTTTCGCAGTTGAAAATGCACTATGTTGCATGTGACAAGTGTGAAACCACTTTAATTCTATTTTTCCCTAGTTTGCAATCGATTTACGTCATGGTAACTTTGTATGGCACGTTAATCCTGCAGTTTTGCCATGCGGTGGCAGCAGTGGACGGCAGAGACGATCATAACTACGGAAGCGACACACGATACCATGGCAACGTCATCAATTCCCTGATATTCAAAAAGTTGAGGTCGATAACTTACCATCTGACAAACGTGTACACCACTGCGCTACTGGCTTCGATTGCCTGTCACACAATGCTGAAACAGGAGATGCCGTTTGGGGTAATTCAAATTTCCCAGCTGGCCAAGATTTTGGGGATTTTTTTGCTATTCAGACTTTCCGAAATGTGAAAGATTTTTTCTTCCTATCGTGGTCTCGTATGGAAAAAAAAGACAGTGATACAACCCCTAATTTATGGGTTTAGATGGTGTTGCAGGTAGGACAGCCTTTTTTTGCATTCATTTCTATTTTGATTTCTTGCTTGGATTTGTGTGAATATTTCTTGTTTGCATTCCCTAAATTATTCGTCTGTGTTTTACTTTCTTTGAGAAAATTAGAAGAACTATTTTTTTGTTTGGGGGGGGGGGGGGGGTGGGTGGTACAGAGAAATTTATATATTTATACACTGATGTGTATTTGGTCTAACACATATTTGGTCTAAAACTATAGCTAAACTATTCTAGAGAATAATGTGGTGGTGTAGACGGTACTTGATAGGCATTTATTATGGCTATTACATATAGTTATATAAGGTAGGCTGTTTAGCATACGTAGTGCTTACTGGTTACAATAATCTGGTAATGACAAGGCACTCCTACAGTTGACAAATCAGAGAGCACCAGAGAATAGCTAAGCTAAGGATACCATGTAAATGCAATAGAGCAATGATGGCATTGCGTACACACAAGGTGCACCAAGGCTCAGAACAGACCAGTCCCCCCCCCCCCTAAAATTAAAGGTCAGTAAAAACTTAGGGAGCTGGCCTTTACATTTTAAACCATTTCTTATTTTTTTATGTTACTTTTTGGCCAGCGAGAACGTCGGCCTTCAAAAATTAGTTACAATATGTGCACAATTTGTACTACACAAAATATAATCGACCATTTAGTTATAGCTACATTGCACTCTAAGTTTAAATCATGTAACAAAACGTGCTATTATAACTCATTATGGAATTCATTTGCTTCCTTTAACAAGAAATAATTCATCATTGTATTATTCCTGCTAAACATTTCATGAACATGATCGTCAACTTTATTGCCAATTTATTTATGCCTATAAATCTTTATTTTCATCCGCTAAGTAAAAATGTGTAATTTGTTGCTTGAATTTGGAGTTTTAAAACCAAAGAGCTTGCTGCTGGATTGATTATCGGACATTCAACGACATCTAGCGGAGATCATTATCACTTTTGCCAAGCCATCGTCAAGAATTTTATTCTGTGTTCCACACTGCATGAGTGCCCCCATTTGTGGAAGCTTTTCTAGAGACAATAGAAGAAACGCAAAAAACAAATATTAGCAATGGACATTAACACATAAATACAATGCTCATTTCTTCTTTAAACCGCAGGCTTTTTACGCGCACAATTAACTATAACTTTCACATGTTCTAGTTACTCTAGACAATTTAAAAAAATACACTAATTATGCATATACGGTCAACGGATACATACGTTTAGTCGGACGCTACTTGCCCACAATTAAAATCCTGGTCAAAAATAAATTTAATTTAGTCAAAAAGTTTTTAATTTTAATGCAAATATATTTAATTCTAAATTATTTAAAGTGAGCACACAAACAACATGGACCATAACAGACACTTGACATCCTGTTACCTGTACCGTACACCTTTGGATAATTTTGTTTCACTAGGGGCATAAGTAAGCTAGTAAGCTAACTAAGTGAAGATCTGCTATCTGCAGGAATAGAAGAAAATACAAATAGTAGTACATTGTCACAAAATTTGACAAGGTCTAATTTAATTGGTGTCACTTTTTTCTAGAAGGTCGATTTTTTGCCAACGAAATTTCAGGGCATATTTTGTGTTTCGAGCATGCATTCAAGACAACTTCCCCCATTCCCCCATTCGTGCATTCAGAAAGTGTAGATTGTGAATCAGTGGTTTTAGTTTCAACAACAACACTTGAGGTCAATGGATTCGTTGGCTTTTGTCAATGGCATTTGCTACGTGAAACTGATTCGACTTGCACTGGAATTTCAATCAGCATTTTCGTTTGGACTTTATAATTTTTTAGCTAATTTTCACTCAGAATGCCCTCCATCGTTCTCGACTGATTGCCCTGGTGACGGTGACATACTTTTATGTGTTATGACGGGTCTACGTGGCGTGACACCCTTATAAGGTTATTTTCTAGAACTCGACTCTTGATTGGACAAAGGAAAGACTACTGATTGTCTGCGTGACTTAATTGCTCATTCGGGAATCTTACGCCAATTTGGCTAATGTTACGCCTTTAGGTTAAACCACTAGCAGTGAGTACTAAATAGTTCTGAAATTCAAAATTACAGCTTCTTGCCAATTACGTTTAGCAACGTTTAATATCCAGTCCAAATAGGCGTGAATTCCGTGAACGTTTCACGTTTTCTGTGAGCAGTTCTAGCATTAGTTTTATCATGTTTTAAACGAACTTTTCAAAGCATGTTCTAGCCTCTCGTCCTAGGAACAATGTTGTTGGTGTTTCACCCGTGACTGTGTGTGGAGAATTTCGGTTTACTATACATGAAATTCATTTAGGCTTTGTTTAATTGTTTTACCTTCCCTACGAGCAACCTTAAAAGCTTTTTTAAACTTGTGAATGTAAATCTCGCCAAATCCATTCCGTTTTGGATTGTACGCAATCCCAGTAAGACGGCAGATTCCCGTTTTTAACAAATGTTTGAATGACAAGGGTAAAACGAATACGGTTTCAGCAAGTGAAATAGCAGAAACGTCTGCTTGTTTGGGGCTCCATTCTACTGAATGGTTGACACCCAGACCTAGGGCGAAACAGTCTGTCTAGTTTGACTTTTAGTTCTAAATCAGAGTCGATGCCTGGCCAGTGGCCACCAACACTTTCCCCTAGCCGATGATTTAATTTTTACTATACCAAGATGGCCAGCGTGTAAATCCTGAAGTATCCTATCACGCAGCCTGGCTGCCACGACGACTCTTAAACCCCAGAACAAGGAGTTGCACTCAACAGTTATTTTATTTTTTTCTAATGAAATATGGTTTAAGTTGTTCATATTCTAATTAATCGGGCCAACCATGCCGCACATATCTCAGCACCCTAACCAGCACTGGATCTTTGTTCCATTACGAATTGGTAGTGACTTACAGATTCGAAACATAATACCTCACAGGGAATTTCTTCCTCTGAATCGTCAGCATTTGCTTCCAAAGGTAACCTCGATAACATGTCAGGTATTAAATTATACTTCCCGAGAACATGTAGCAAGTCATACGAGTACCTGTTAAGCTGCATAGCATAACATTGTGCTCTACTTGCAGCCATCTGTGGTATTCCGTTTTTAGGCCCAAAATCCACAATAATGCTTTATTGTCGGTTTGTAACGTAAAGTGGTTAGTTCAAAGGTACTGATGGAACTTTTCGACCCCCCACGAAATTCAACGTGCTTCCTGGTCGAACTGGGAGTAGGCTTGCTCTGCTTTTGTCAGCTTCCTGGAGGCGAATGCAATTGGTTGGGTTCGGGTTGGGAGCCCAACCCGAATGGAGAGGCATCTACAGCAAGCTTTAGCTTATACTTGGGAGTGTAGTGTACTAAACCATTTGATGTTTTAAACAGCTGTTTAACCTTAGCCATAGCTGCATCACACTCGGGCCCCAAACCAATTTTTGTTTAGGACCTAAAAATTTAGTGATGGGTATATTCATGCGCCAGGTTTGGGAGCTACTTAGAATACTGGTTTATAAAGCCTAAAAAGCTTTGTAATTATGGTATATTACGCGGGTTAGAAGCATCAGTCACTGCTTCAATAACTTCGGGTAAGTTTGTTAGTCCCTTCGAATCGATCTTATGACCTAAATATTTCAGTTCTGATTGAACAATTTACCCAAGTGAGCCCATGAATCTTGCAAGGCTGACAACAGCTAAGTAAGGCTATCGTCATGTTGAGCACCCTTGCCACTAACGAGGATATCGTCATAGAATGGTTCACAGTTTCGAATACCTGATCTAATGCTCACCATAGGATGCTGAAAAATTCCTGGACCACTAGCCAAGCAAAATGGGCACCAAAGGAACTTAAACAGACCCATAAGCGTGTTTAAAACTAAGGCTTCTTGTGATCCTGGGTATAGCTCCATCTGCAGGAATGCATCCATAAAGGCAAACAAACTGAAGGTGTCACTTCCGGAGATCTTCCCAAACAATTCGGCAGCAGTGGTAACTGGATAGTGGTTGATTTTGAGTTGTGAATTTATGGTTATTTTGAAATTCCCCACAATCCTGATTTCTTCATTAGCTTTATGCACGATCACAAATGGTTAGAATAGCAAGTAAAGCTTTTTGCTAGTGCTTACTGGCTCCAAACGCCCATTGATACCAGCTGCTTGATTTTCGTGTTGAGTTTGTCCGTCAGGGCAAGTGGGATAGGTCTGACACAGCGATAAATAGGAACTGCGTCAGACTTAAGCTTTATTTTGCCCTTAAAATTCTTAAAACAGCCCAACCCTGGTTTGAATAAGAAGCAATTTCCATTCTTCCAAATCTAAATACTTTAAGAACCGACCTTTTAATTACCGATCCAAACTATGGAATATCCTTTTCTGGCAACAAGAGTTTAGCTCGTGTATTGGGGTTTAAATTAGGAAATTATTTAAACACCTGTGAAAGCCAAAACACTCTCGACATTATGGCCTTCAATACAATTTTCGTATACACCGATATCATAAGCAATTCTTATCTCAACATTGACACCCAGCCAATTTCATATTTCTTTTATCCCAATTCCCCTCCCAGTTTTAAAATCATAGAGTCTCCCCGTAATTTAATTTATATCCCAGTTACGACGGACTTGATCAGAAACATACGAGTCTAGCTCACATCACAGACCAACGAGCCGTTGGATCTGAATGGAGAAACATTAACGGTGAGACTTCCTTTATTTGAGATCTACAACTTAAAAAAAAAGAGAAGAAAATGCTTGTCTTTGGGAAAAAAAGGAATATTCCTAATTTTAATAATAATAAAAGAACAAACAGTTTGACACCAAGAAACAAAGCTTTAATTAAATTTATAACGACACCCAGAAAATGAGCATAGTAGAAGATTACCAAATTAATGACTTCTGGTGTACGATTTGTCAGTCGAATCATACACCTATTATGAATACAACCCTATTGTTGGCACGAATCTCAACAATGTAAATTCAGAAATCCGTACAAATCGAAAACCAAGATTTGTTTTTGCATGTGGCCAACAGTTACTCCTGATTAAAGGGAGTTTGCTGAAGGACAATGCCTCGACATACGCGGACACCGATGTTGTCAGTCTGATTAATAATGCTCCCATGTTCCTGTTCTCTAATATAAAATACCATATAGGTGATAAACAAGTGGATGAGTTAAATTATCCGGGCTTCGGGACCTTAATGTAGGGACTGCTTACCTATGGCTCGGCAGAACAACCGGCTTTACTCGGCCAGTGCTGGGTAATGGATCGTTAAACTAATCAACAACTTGGGTTTCAAACAGCGGCATGCATCCATCATGGTTGAAACAACTCCCAAGGGAAGCTTTACTTTTGCCATTTTATTGAAACTCGTCATGGGGTTTTCGAAAATTATGATAAGCTTATTTACAGAACTGAACACGTGCTCACACTTAGGTGATCAAGCAATACGAATGCCATCTTCAAAGCCGCGACAACAGCCAATGGCAAAGTCGTTCTGAATATCATCAGTTGGCATATACCACATGTCACTACTTCAGACGAGCAAAAACTCTTTAGTTAAAAACCCGGCCGTGTTCAACCACTGCAGTCTGCAAGATGCCCATGTCACTCTAAATTCCCAACGTTTTCCATTGCTCCATCTAAATACTAATTTTGCTACGGGAGAGTATGTCGGTCTGTATAGAATGGCGCAGCAATTTACGCAGTTGTGCTACGACACCAAAACAGTTCAAAACAGCCCGAGCGGCTTCAGTTGGGAATCGTGGATGTTCAAGTCAAACTTAAATTTAGAGCAGGCATACCAGCTAATACTACCTGTCATGCTCTACTCATTGGAGACAGGACAATGAATCTAAAGTTGCATAGAGGCAAAGTGGAAGTTGTTTATTAAATAGTAAAAAAGAAGATGGTACTCAAAACAAGATCTCGAAAAAAGAAAGTGGCTTTTTGCCGTTGGCATTGGTAGGACCCGTTTTAGCCAGCATTGGAAGCTTGGCGGGAGGAAGTGCAGGGGTGGTATCTGCCGTAAAAATGCACAAAACGATGTAAAAATAATAGCTGAACTCGTGCGAGATCACAAGCAAGTAGAGGGTAACGGGACGAAGAAGAAGAGAAAACCAAACAAAAAACGAAGCAAAAGAAATTGTCCCGTGGCAAAGGTCTTTATTTAAAGCCAACCAAAGTTTATTCGACTTTAATAAACTTTTAACGAACTTTGATTTAAATGCATTGGCTAGAGTAACGAAAATTCCGAAATTTAGATTTAGTATTAGTAAAGACACACTTCCTTTGAAACTTAGGTTTACTGGTGAAAACAGAATCTTAAACTTGGAAGATTTCCATGAAGGAGACGGGAGTCACTGGGTCGCCTATTCCACCGTTGCAGGTAAACCCTGTTATTTCGATAGTTTTGGCAATATGGGTTCTCCCCAGTCCGTGTTTAACTTCTTGGAAGCGGGAATTAAATACATTTAAGAATGCGTACAAAACTTTTGGGCAGATTTGGTGCGGACACTATTGTTTATTTTTCCTAAGTAATTTTCTAAGATTCGTAATTACGAAGCGGTTTTAGACAAGATGAGATGAGTTAAAAAGCTACGTGCAAATCTAACTGAAACTAAATGTCTTCTGTTTGAAAATCTTCGAGTGTGTGTATTGCGTTGGCCGAATTTTTTTCTATTTTGTAAGGAGTGTCGAAAATAGTGGTTGTTGAATGCTTGTCCTTTATTTTAGCAATCAAAAAGGTTTTCGTTCCTGGTATACATTTACCAACCAGTTCTATGCTCGGATCGTTGCAGTATAAAATTGCTTCAGGAATTAAACCAGAACTTGTACTCATGTAACTTAAAAACAGTCCTGAATTTACAAACCAGTCGACTTCTTTAGCCAACGGGCTTTTCATGCAGAGACTGATTATCGTGAAACAATTTTCGTGCACAATTTTTTTTTGTAGCTGCATCACTCGGTAAAGTTGGTTGACTTAGATTTCTAATTGTTTTGTTCGTGGAATCGAAGTATGCCTTCTGCTCGTTTTGTATCAAGCAATTTTTGTCGATTAATACTTTGTTAGCTGCATCACTTGGTAAAGTTGATTCACTTCAATTTGTAATTGGTTTGTTCACGGCATTGAAGTATGCTTTGTGGTCCTCTTGTATCAAGCAATTCCCGTCGATGTAAACCTTAGAAGCAGCTTCACTAGGTAAAGTAGGTTCACTTAGATTTTTAATTGGCTTGTTCATGGCATTGAGGTATATTTTGTGACCGTCCTGCAATAAACAATTCCTGTCGACGTGCACTTTTGTTGCCGCGTCAGCAGCATGCCGTGAGAAAGCTATGTCTTTAATTTGCTTTTTTTCGCATAAAAATTACCGTCAGCCCCCATCTACGTACAAAATATTTTTTCGATGCTAGAAATGCGGAAGCCAACTCGTCGGTGAGAAGAGTAATGGCTCGAGGCAATTCGGTTTTAAATTTTTGAACGTCCGTTGTCAGTGTACCAATCAGAATAATTGACGGCGTCTTCAGATTCGATAGCGGCTCCTACTTTAGTTAAACGTTTGCTTTGCGTACCATAGTTGTTTTGGGGGGTAAAACAAACCCTAGTCCCGGCTGTCCTCTCGGAACGACTCCTGTTACTTCACCCCCTCTCATTCTTTTCAATGCTTGTCCAAATTTATTGACTGATCTTTTTTTTAATACACGAAATTTCAAAACTGTGCTTCCCCTTCAATAAGGCATTTTTTCAATATATATTTATATATATATATATATATATATATATATATATGATGTAATGAGGTCGTGAACCGTGTAGTGGAAGTGAAGAAGTAGGTGTTGCGAAATAATTGGTAAAACTAACAATGATCACTGGTGTAGTTCTAACAATGTTTTGTATGGCAATTTCGGTGTGGTTGACATGGCTACAAATTGGTAGCAATAAATAGTTTTGGGGTGATCGTTACCAATCCTTTCGCCTGAACTTTCTAAACATTGGTGCCGAAACCCACTAGAACCATGGAAAAAGCAAAAAGGCTTCGAGGTGGCAGACGAGCCATCGTGACAAGGGTCATACAGCAACTCCAGATGAAGCTTGAAACAGCCGATGTGGAACAAGTGGAAATTCTTTTGGAGCAACTGAAGATGAAAGAGTTAGCCCTAGCCGAAATCGACAGGACAGTTGAAGAATTAGTGCCTGCAGAGGAATTGGAAGATGAACTCTTGGAAGCAGAAATTTACGTAGAAAGAATTATTACCTGGAAGTTAAAAGCAAGTAGATTCCTTGAATTGAAGAAAGCTGAAAATGCGTCTGTAAACACTAGGTCAGCAAGTAACGTAACAAACCGGATCACTAGCAAAACGACCGTTAAGCTGCCCAAGTTAGAAATACGCAAGTTTAGTGGTGATGTAACAGCATGGCAAAGTTTCTGGGACCAATTCCTGACTGCAATTGATGGTAATAAGGCAGTAAGCACTATTGACAAGTTCAACTACTTGAAATCTTTATTGGAGGGAACTGCTTTACTTGCCATTGAGGGACTGCAGTTAACAGACGCCAATTACGAAGCTGCAAAAACTTTATTGGAAGATAGATTTGGCAAGACAGACATTATAATTAATGCACATATGAGTCGTTTGCTAAGCCTTAAAGCTGTAACTGGTGGAGCGTCAGACAATGAAGGATTAAGGAAATTGTATTCTGAGTGTGAAACCCAAATACGAGGACTAGAGTCTTTGGTAGTGCAACATGACATGTATGGTCAACTCTTGTGTCCGGTCGTAATGA
>JAHWFP010003651.1:0-12352 GCA_023313725.1 Lithobius niger
AACAAGATAATGTACTTTGTACCAATGAAACAAGATAATGTACTTTGAACCAATGAAACAAGATAATGTACTTTGTACCAATGAAACAAGATAATGTACTTTGTTTCTATGATGCTCCAAGCTGCACATTGGATGAAAAAAATCTGACACACTTGCTATCAAAGAACGCTTGCCATTATGAAATCGCAACATTATTATTTTAGTAGACGAAAGACAAAGCTGTCTATTGGGCTAAAGTGTACATTAGGCACATACTCGATATCCTTACGATATTGATTCCAAATGGCTCCAACACCTTCCTAAATACAGGGACAGTTGGATTTGGAGCGCGGAAATGTGTTAAAACTACTTAAAACGGTCGATTTGTAGCGCCACAATCCGTACATCTATACGGTATTTGCGTTAGCTCGCAGGGCCGGCAAGACACCTTATATTTTTTTTCGTAAACAGTTCCGATAGGCGGGTTGTTATTGTCAGTTTCGTGTGGTTTTGTTATTATTGTCAGTTAGGTTAGGTTAGGTAAGTTTGGAGTTTGGCATTTCATACTGAGATAGTTAACTGGTCAGGTTATGACATTATTTAAAGAGTTTCTGCAATTTGGGATCAATTTGTAGTGTCTTCCGTGAAAATTAAAGGTAGGTTTTTTTTCTCTTTTTTCGAATGTCGGGCCATGTGCGTAAAGTAAACTTGTTCCCTCTATTGTTTATTTTACTATCGAAGGTGATCGTGGAATGAATTTATAATTCTGCCTTTATTGTGTAGCACTGCCCCTGGGTTCTAAATCCGTTTAGCTACGCACCTAGTATGCACTATCCCGTTGCCTCACACGTTTGTCGAATCGATACTACAAAAACCGTTACACTAAATAATCGATAATACAATAATTACCCGATGAGCAGGAGCCACATAACTACCCAAATCGGCAATACGCGTAGAATATTGCCGGCGAACTGTAAAGTAGCCGCCATTTTTTTTCAGTGGTTCGCCCAAAGCCGAACAACAGATAGAATTTCGTTTTCCGTGGATGTTGTCAAAACCTGAAATAAACTGAACCAGTTCCGGTTCAATTTTTTTTTTCATACAGAAATATAATTGGCAAACATTTTTAGTCAAGGCTCTAGATCCATTCATATGCAAACGATTTAATCATAAACTGTTGCCTACCAAAGCCTACAATTTGCTGGCACGTGTTCTCATTGAAAATCAAGGAACATCGACTGCTATTCAGGCACTTCCGGTCTGGCGCTAATAATTGATACGCATGACCCATTCAAATAAACGACTCGAGTGGGACTTGACGTCATTAGACAATCGCCACGACTCAACCCCCATCTGTATCTCAAAAACTACTTTATGCGTAAAATGCATAAGCAGTTAACATCGTACTCCTTTGTTTAAGGTAAGGTTTAACAAAACATATACTACACGGTGACACCCATACCACAATATATCTTTCCAGCAAACCCTAAGTGATAAAGACACAAAACATTAAAACAAGCTGATATAAATTGCATGGTAGGCCAGTTTTAACTTGAATTAGAAAACAAAAACGAACTCGTTTGCTGCTTAAGGTAAGGTTTAACTGATTCAAAGTTAAAACAGCAAAAGAATACAAATAAACTTTCCTGTAAGGTTTCAGATATTGCAGTGTTGCTGTACTGTTTAGTCCACGTGAAACCTTACTGCTGTATCCAACCATTATATACGTAAATGCACTTGAGCTCAAATATCCAAACTTTCCATACACAAACATAGGAAGAATAATGTAAGGCTACACACTCGACTGCTTTCTTGGTTAAATTTTTCAGTGTTCTTCAGTCACGTCGCCTACTTTCCGTTCATCCCCCTACTGATGATGCGTATATTACTATCATATCAAAAACCAAAAGGTAAAAGGGGCCGCCAAGTACCGAATAGTTCGGCCCTTGAAAAGAGTGATATCAACACACCAAAACATTCGCCAAGTTAATCACACCACTTAATAGTTTGAAGGTTAAATAAAAACTAGAACTTTGCTACTTAGCAATGTTCAAGTTTTCATTTAACGTCCAAAGTATTATTTGGTGCGATTAAGTTGGCGAATGTTTTGGTGTGTTGATATCACTCCTTTCAAGGGCCGAACCATTTGGAACTTGGCGGCCCCTTTTACTAGTTTTGGTTTTTGATATGATATCACTCCTTTTTTTAAATTGTGTATTGACTCAACTCCACTACCGTGCAGATGTGTAATAAAGTGCCACGTCAACAAGAAATTGGTTTTTCAACAATTTGCTACTACCTTTTGCCTATAGGCCGAACCATTCTCAACTTAGTCACCTCTTTATTGGCTTTTGGTTTGGTTTTAATTTTGTTGTAATTTGTTGTATTTAGTTAGTTTTGGTGTGTTGATATCACTCCTTTGAAAGGCCGGACCACTCTCAACTTGGTGGCCTCCTTACCAGTTTTTGGCTTTGTTTTTACACTTGGTTTATTTTTCGTGAATTGGACGTGAATACAAGTTCTTTACAACTTTGTTTAGATTTACTGTGATTCACTAGTGTGTGCCTAGGCACGTACGTCAGTATACACGTTCTCATTGTCGGAACTTTGGCCGGCCAATGAGAGACGATGCCGACAATACTAACAATGGTTATAACAATATTTCCGTACTTACGCGCCCTCCCACGCCATCCCTGTTATGCTCCCAGGCTTCAAACCATAAAAGGTACACAGTTCGTATTGTAGTGCACCCATTCGTCCAATTTCATAGCTGGAAGCCTTCCCGTTATCTCGGAATCGAGAATAATCTCCCTATGGGATTTAACATGGGGATGAGCGGACTAGCTTGCTAGCTAGCTAGCTAGGTAGTAACACATTTTCAACGTTATTGAGGGGCATATTTTGCATTGAAATTAGCATAGCTGGCATTCAAACACGAGTTAATTTTTGTCAGGTGGGTCATTGCTCTCGATTTCAACACAATTTAAGCGTTTGTACCGCATTATTATTTTTCCCCAAGTACCTGAAATGTGCCCAACTATGCTTCAAGATATAAGACACTGACGCAATGGCGTCGGGCTACAATGGTTTACAACCTCGACAATTGATGTGATGTGATGCTTGTTGTGGTGTTTGTTGCCTAACTTGGCGCGACACACTAGCGTGTGTCTAGATTTCAAGATCTTCAAGCATTTTCCCAGGCATGGAATTACGTTATTAGTTTCCAGGACATTTCCAGGTTTTAAAGGACTGATACGAATCCTGAATTACATGTAGAGTGCATGATTAGTTTTAAGCATTTTCCAGCAATCTCATTTAGCCAAGTATAATGCATCAATCATACATTAGCTGATTTATAAATGGTAAACGTGGTAAACATTTGACTACAGCAGTAAGGTTTCACGTGGATTTACAGGAAAGTTTATTGGTGTTCCTTTGCTGTTTTGACTTCGGATCAGTTACACCTAACCTTACCATTCTTTTCTAATCATTTGTCGGCTATGTCAATACGGCGTTACATTAAGGTTCTTTGAAAACCTTTTCTTCTAGTTATGCTTAGTGAACACTCATGATGTAGATAAAATCATTAGGTTCGTAACAATGCCTAAAATCATTTATGAATTGTTGCGAATCGTGCCAACTCAGGCACAGAGTACCAACATCAATACCAACACGCATTAACAACATGGAAGCCAAACCATCCCTCAAATTGATGGGATTAAACCTGTAATTTCACATCTTTCAAATTCACAAAATTTAGCGTAAAAACTGCAGTTAATGTTGTACCGTGAACATGTGCAGAAATTTTGAAGAGTGCGTGTTGTTACGATTCAGAGAAAGTTGATTTTGCTTCACTTACGCAATTGAATGGATTTAGGCTTGACCAGAAGTAGTATTTCAAGTGGTGTGTTGTTTCAACGATTAGCACATAGAGATTTTCACAAGAGTTCCTAAGCTACTGTATAGCCTACGCGGTTTTTTTAAAGTAAATTCAAGTTTGATGCCAACGATGAAGTGCCAGAACGACCAGCCGAAAAACAAGGAATTGGCTCCTCCCCTCCGACAGACCACCTGCTTCAAAAGTAAGCACCGATTTGCTCCCAAGATCTGGATTGACGAGAGTGTGTTGAATCGTATTTTCAGTGATGTTCTGCCCAAGCGGGACTTGTGTGTACCGGTCAAATATCGTCCTAAAATGAAGGAAATGTGCCCATGATTTGCTCCCATGATGCAACGGCTTGAAGATAATAATGTGTATTTCTGTGCTGATTCACAAACTTTTCCCTTGACGATTAATCTTCAAGATCTCTGAAGGGATCAGAAAAACCTTACAAGAAACTTAAACTGAAAGTTCGCCTCTCGTGGAAATTTAAGCTCTAAACCAATTCCTGAAAATGAACCTTAGAAGTTGTAATTTCTTCGTGTTAGCATATTTGACTGACTGTTATTTACAATATTTCTAAAGGTGAACCCTGGCATGATTCTCTGAATACATCAAATTTTATCCAGTTGTAGCCAACACCATAAAATAAGATGAAGTGAAAACCCTGACCTCGTACGAAAGGGATCCCGCTATACCTGAAGTTGACGTCTTTACTTGTCGTACACCTGTGTGTATTCCCGATTTCTGAAATAACTGAAAAATGTACAGTTCGCCATTCGGTGTTGAAGGAAACGTTTACCATTAAAGGACTTAACCATGCATCAAATTAAGCCAAAACCTTTTAAGCTGAAGTTGAAGCCCTGGTCTAATGTGAAAAGGGCCAAAAACATTATGTGATCATTTTGAATTTTTTACTGAATGCCAACATACTCTCTGAACCCATCGTCTCAAGATTTCTGAAATAATTACTGCAAAATTGACCATACAATTCTTTGTAATTCGGTACCTACTGAAGGAATTCGGTACTTTTTTCGTTTAAGGACTGATCTATCATCTGTGCATCCAAGTCCAGATTTGCCCAAACTTAAAAAAAAACAAGTCGAAGTTAAAATACCGGCCTAAAATGAAAAGGCTCCAAAAATGACATGTAAAGATGAACATGAAATCTGCCCAATTTCGACATCCTGATCTATATTCGTAAACCTTGCGGAATAATAATTGCCGAATCGACAATATACTTCTGAAGGCAACTGTTTCATTTAACTTTAACTGTGCATTAATTACTGGCCTAGTTTAATCAAGTGAGCCTTAAAAACGGCTGAAGTTGAATCTAGCCTAACATGAAAAGGCGCCAAAAAAAGCATTACACGATGACGAATCTTAATTTTACTGATTTTAATGATATGGCCATCCCCATTGAAGCTAAAAGATGCATCCGTGTATTTTTTTAAGGTTTATGATACTTTCTCGCTAAAATCGACAATACAGTTAACTTTACCATTTCTGAACTAAGTATCAGATTTTGTTCAGTTTTAGTCAAGACTTAAAACCGATTTAAATTTGAATCTGCGACCTATTGTGAACGAGCCCCACAAAAACGCAATAACTGAAAATTAGTTTTAAAAGTTGCTAAATTCTAACACTTGGCAGTTTCGTCTAAAATCTGTATGTTCTTGATTTCAGAAATCGTTAGTCGTTCTTAAACCATTCATTCCCGACACCTAGCAACAAATTTGAGTACCACTAATTGATGCAAACAATTAGTCTTAACATCTTTCAAACAAAATCAGTTTAACTTGCACGCAAAAATGTTGCAATAAAATTGTATTAGTGATTCGTTAGGAAAATTCATTCAAAATTTTCGATGCTTTCTAGAGCCTTCGCATAGGTCAAAAACGCCACATACTGTTATTCACTTTAATTCGTGTTGCAAACTATTTTACTGTGATTTACTGTATTCGTTAACACTGTTCCGTCATTTGTATCGTGAGGTATCCTGAATGTAACGTGTCGTATTCCAACAATTAATATTTAAACCTAACTCCTTAAAATTTCCTATTTTTGTTTAATTTTGTGAAAGTTTTATTTCCTATTGACAGAATACTACCATAGGATATTTTTTTTTCATCAGAAATACGTCTGTGCAGTAGAAGATACTTAAACCAATATGCAGAAGAACACACAACTATACCTAGCTTTACTACGACAACCAAACATTCCAAAAAAATCTGTATTTATTTCCCAAGAACAGACTGTTAAATTAGTGTGAATTGCATTGCCACTTATTGATACTATTTATCTTGGCTAGTTAAAACATGTTGTTGCCATTATCGTGTGAATATGTAATAATTAGTTGGTCATAAAAAAAACTGAATGTCACTTTCCATACTTTTTAAATAAAAACCTGAAAAATCGATTTTAGCGTTCACTGAAAAGTTACACTTTATAATTATCGGCGCTTAACTCTCAGGAGCCCTGCAGTTTTTTTTATTGAGTATGGACACACAGTTTCAACCCATCTTCTCAAGATTTCGGAAAACATGAGAAGTTTTTGCTGCAGTTCATTTTTATCACGGCTGTGCTTTTTCAAAAGGGTGCATCTTTTTGAGGGAACGGATAATCGCAGTGATATAACACTATCCTCAAGGGCACATAGGGGCACAAAATATATACACAAAAGTCTGGCCAAACTTAGAGGTTTTTGTCGATGACCTAATATACAGGGTGAGTCAAAAGTATCGACCCAGCGGATTTTACAACCGCATGAGTTGATTTAGCCACCAAACAATCATCGATCATTGTCACCAAAGAGGGGGCATACTAAGATCATTAAGAGGTGCCCCCGACCTTGCCCCCCCCCCTCCCTTAAATACATTTTGAACTTCCGGTTCCATTAAGAATAGGGTAATGGTCCCAATTTGAGATGTGCGCGCAGTCTTCATGGGGAATGCAGAAAACAGCATGTAAATCGGTCAACAATAGCACGAGCTATGACCAAAGCAAATTAGTGCAAATGTTGGCTTCAATGCATAAAATAACACCCTGAGCAGTTGTGTGGATTGGTTGGTTGATTGCATATAATAAAGTGCAGTAGAAAATAGCAAATGTAACAAAATTGATAAGGGTTAGGCTAGCACATGTTAGTGCAAGGGTTTGTAACGCATCTAAAAAACTAGTAGTGTTTCTGTCAGACAAGAAATAATCGAGTCTTGTCTTGTCCCGTCTCGAAAAAGCAAGACGAGACAAGATCAAGAAGTGATAGGCAGTTTCGAGATCAAGAACAAAAATGATCGAGACAAGATCAAGAATTCAAGGTCGAGACTCGACTTTTCTCGATATATTTATACAACGTATTGTGACGTCACAAACCGTCATCCAATTGAATTAGATAGTCGATGTGAGGGCGATACATGTTGGGATAAATAGACACGCCAGGCAACAATGGCGTCGCTCGACTGTAGGATACGACAGCAGTCAGTGAGCCATGTAGTCGGCAGTTTATTTCGATATTTCGAATATGTTATTGTGAGAACTGTGCTCTGTAATGATGACTAGAGTGATCCAGTTTTCGATTTCAACATCATCGGAAGGCCAGCAGTGGTATATATGATGCAAGGCAGGGAATTGTTTCGTTACTTTGCATGCATGACAATCAAGTTCCCGGCTGATCGGCCGCGTTACTGCCGCGAGAAGCGCATCGCCGCTTATGCTGCGAAGTATAGCCCTAATAAATACGAGCTGTCGGTCGTCAAAACCAAGTCAACAGGGAGTTGTTTTGATATTTTTTTTAGCTTACCGTGTGACTTGTGTGTTATATTTCTACCTGATCGACTTGCAGTAAGGATAGAGACGACCATTTTATATATTTAAATTGTTAATTTCTTAAACAAGCTACTGAAAGTTAAAACAAGTTTCTTGTGTGGCGTTTCATTACGCGTGCACAGACCATGTCAACAAACAAATATTTAGGCCTACAAATTGTGTTTGCGTGGCATAAACCGTACGAAACCATTCTACAGAAGATCAACTGTGTGTTGTCCATTCTTTACGTTCACATATTTGAATGCATTCAGATCCCGCCTTCCACCTCCAGAAAATTAAGCAGCAAAAAACTATTTTAAACCTAAGCAAAAGCAAAAAAAAATTATAGTTGAACGCACAAGTTGAAGTAACAAAAAAAACTAGACTGTGAAGGTGGTTTACTTTCAGTCCACCAAGTGACTTGTGGAAAGTTCAATGTAGAAAATTTAAATTATTAAAAAAATTCCTCATAAAAATTGAGAAATTTCTGTTTTGTCCAAGAATTACTGAACTGACACAAAAATGCTTTATTTGCGTAATGAATGTTTATGCTTATTTTGCACCCTTCGATATAAAATGTTATTCAACAAGAAAAAAAGCTGCACTGACGCATCTAAAATAGCGAAATCCTGTGATTTACTATTTATTTGTACAACAAATATTAGTTAATTTGTACTAATTTTATCATAGTAATACATAATAAATTTGTTTATTGAGTAGGAATAATTAGCCTAGTACGTATAGTACTCAATTCCTTTACCGTTATAATATAAACATTGATATAAGTAAGAATGCCCACTGTTTTTTTATAGTACGAATAATTTTATAATATATTTAATGAAAACGCATTGACGTATGAATACGAAATTAATTCGTGTACTCATGATAGCTAAAGAGGCGAAGACAGGAAAGCAAAAGGCGTAAGGCTGTTAGCGCCTGGTCATCAATAGGTTAACAAATAAACAGGGTCGTCCGAAAGTACAGTGTGGGTATGGTGAAGGACAGCATTTAAACAGATCGACATTAATGATGATACATCAGGTGGTGGTGGGAGGGATGGGAGCAGGGGTGGAAGAGGTAGACTCAGTTTTACTAAGGCACGTAGGACCTACTTGACCGCTAAATAAGTGCACTTAAAGGTACGGTAGTGCAATAAATCGATTATTAACTGCAATTTAGAGAACTGAAGGAATTTTACTGCATAAAAAAAAGACGAGAAATATCAAGACTTTCAAGACAATACAAGACAAGATCGAGAAATGGGTCACCAAGATCGAGACAAGATCAAGATTGCAAGTTTAGGACTCGAGACAAGACCAAGAATAGTTATTTCTCGTCTTGTCTTGTCTCGACAGAATCACTAAAAACTAGGGTTCGACCTTGAACCGCCTGTCGAGGTTCGAACAGATATTTCAACAACTGGCCTGTCTGCAACATAACTGTCTACGTCAACTATTGACTGGTGCCTTCTTTCCCGAGATCAGTGAACAAGAAAGAATTCATTTTTGTGGTCACCGAGATCAAGCATGGTTACCCCCCAACCTGCTCCCCTTAAATAAATATTCCATTTCCGGTTCCTTTAGTAGGTCGAATGCCATTGGCTACAGGTGCTCCAAATATGTGGACAAAGATATGCTAACCGCACACTTCATCAATTACTGTAATTATTACATGCAGTAAACCGATTCACACAACTACTCACCGTATTATTTTATGCACTGAAGCCAACGTTTGAACTAATTTGATTTGCTCATAGCGCGTGCAATTGTTGACAGATTTACTTGCTGTTTTCTGCATTCCCCATGAATTGACCGTGATTGCCCGCACATATCTCAAATTAGGACCATTGTCCTATTCCTAAAGGAACCGGAAGTGGAAAATTCATTTAAGGGGGCAGGGTCGGGGGGAAGGGCACCCCTTAATGACGTTGATATGAAGCCGCCTCCTTGGTGATCAATGATCGATGGTTGTTTGATGGCAAATCAACTCGTGCGGCTGCAAAATCCACTGGGTCGATACTTTTGACTCACCCTTTACACGTGAGGGTGATCCCCCCCCCCCCCATCCACGTAGCATCCTAGTTCTACTGCTATCAAAATTATCACGCCACACGTTTTAAGATTTTATTTTGCTAAATATTTGCCATATTCAAATGAAGGTTAAGTTGTGAATTTATTTCTACTGGAAATAGTAAGAAGTTGATACGGCCATTCTGTATTTTGTAGAAATGGGGAGGAGGACGATTTCCCCATGAATTATTTTGATTTTTTTCCCGCTGTTGGTAGGTTATTTTCAGTGAATTTAGCCAAGTAGAAAATTGCAATGATTTTATGCCCATTCCCCTCGTCCACGTTAATGAAAAGTGTGCATTGCACCATGTTTAATAGATGTTGTACTGCAGACCTACTATAAGAACTGAACAATAGCTCCTTTCACACACACAAAAAAAATTGTTTGTGCATATCTCCAACAAACTCGTTGGCTACTATTACTAAATCCATGGAAGACGTTTGGAAAGCACCAGTTTATTGAAGATTTCCAGATAGCTTGTAAACGGTGAAGCACTTCCATACAAAACCAAAAGTGTGATCATACAAAATAAGACTGCTTTTTATCCCTTTCTAAACACACAGCCTCCATGACATGACTATCAAAAAACTTTTTTTTTATTATTTGTGGAGATTTGAGTACTACTTATCGGCCAACATTAGGCTACTATGTGTGTTAGGCAACTAGGCATGATGTAAAGGACCACGCTAGTGGTCTGCCCGCCCAGTTCAATAATTGTCACACTTCATTGTAAGAAAGTCGGTGTTTAATTCTTGCATTGTTGCTGCATGGCCACTAGCTTTGGAACTTTAACAGAAACCAGAGCTGAGCGTATTTCACGATGGCGAGGATAAAATACCTATGCAGCGAAACAGCTTGAAAATTGTTGGAAATGGGCAGTCTTTGCGCCCTGACAAGCAATAGTTGTATTTCAATCACGTGCATAAACTGTATCTATGTCATAAAAGTGCGTGAAGATCGTTGATTTCAGCTGACTACTATATACTGACTACTGTCTACTAATTCCGCTCATATAAAACAAATTTATGCGACAGATACGAATGAAGTTTGGTATTCCGCACTCTTTTAACTCCAATACGTGCCTTTTAAGGTTTGACGTTTGGGAAAGCATTAAATAAAAAGATTGCAATAATTTGTAATGCTATTTTTCTGTATATGTTGGGAAAACGCCACCGATGATCAAAATATAAGCATAACTCCTTATTTTATTTTTTATTTTACACTTAAGAGCTGTAGCCTGCATGCTATGCGCCCCCTCCTTAGAACGAGTAACAATGCAAACGGACTGCCAGAAATACTCGCAACACAACATTGTTGATACAATGCACGCGCTACTTGTTTGTAGTAGGGCGTATGGTTTCGGACCACTAAGCTAACAAATCCGCAGTCCGCGCTACTTATTGTTGATTGTTCAATGGAAATCATCAAACGCTTTAATCTAGACACACGCTAGTGTGTCGCGCCAAGTTAGGCAACAAACATCACATCAATTCAATTGTGGTGGTTGTAAACCATTGTAGCGCGACGCCATTGCGTCAGTGTCATATCTTGAAGCATAGTTGGGCACATTTCAGGTACTTGGAGAAAAATAATAATGCGGTACAAAAGCTTAAAGCATTGTGTTGAAATCGAGAGCAATGACCCACCTGACAAAAATTAACTCGTGTTTGAATGCCAGCTATGCTACTTTCAATGCAAAATCTGCCCCTCTATAACGTTGAAAATGTGTTAGTCCGCTCATCCTCATGTTAAATCTCATAGGGTGATTATTCATCGATTCCGAGATAACGGGAAGGCTTCCAGCTATGAAATTGGAAGAATGGGTGCACTACAATACGAACTGCGTACCTTTTATGGTTTGGAGCCTGGGGGCGTAACAGAATGGCGTGGGAAGGCGCGTAAGTACGAAAATATTGTTATAACCATTGTTAGTATTGTCGGCATCGTCTCTCATTGGACGGCCAAAGTTCCGACAATGAGAACGTGTGTACTGACGTACGTGCCTAGGCACACACTAGCGTATCACGATAAATCTAAACACCGTTGCAAAGAAATTGTATTCTCGTCCAATTCACGAAAAATAAACCAAGTGTAAAAACAAAGCAAAATAAACAAAGCCAAAAACTGGTAAGGAGGCCACCAAGTTGAGAGTGGTTCGGTCCTTCAAAGGAGTGATATCAACACACCAAAACTAACTAAATGCAACAAATTATAACAAAATTAAAACCAAACCAAAAGCCAATAAAGGGATGACCAAGTTGAGAATGGTTCGGCCATAAGCAAATCCAATTGAAAACCAATTTCTTGTTGGCGTGGCACTTTACTACTCATCTGCACGGTAGTACACAATTTAATACACAATTTTAAAAAAAGGAGTAATATCATATAAAAAACCAAAACTGGTAAAAGGGGCCGCCAAGTTCCGAATGGTTCGGCCCTTCAAAGGAGTGATATCAACACACCAAAACATTCGCCAACTTAATCGCACCGAATAATACTTTGGATGTTAAATGAAAACTTGAACATTGCTACCGAAAGTAGCAAAGGTCTAGTTTTCATTTAACCTTCGAATTATTAAGCGGTGCGATTAACTTGGCGAATGTTTTGGTGTGTTGATAT
>JAHWFP010003652.1:0-18234 GCA_023313725.1 Lithobius niger
GACAAATTTGTCCTTACTCCCATACGCGATTTCGTTGGTTGTGTTGTTGCTTGTCAGTGTAACGGTTGCTGTCACTTTTAAAGGACAAGTTTGCCCGTACTCCCATACGCGATTTCGTTCACACGACCGCGGCGCGCATTGCTCTGTGAAACAAGCATGACGTCACATCCGACGCTAGATCATACTCATTTCCAAGCCGCGCCGTGTGACACGTCGTACGAATGCTAAAAGGTAAACAAACACTGGTGCAGATGACTGCACGTTATGATCATCAATGTCTCCTGTCTGTTGCTGCGGTAACATACCCACATGTTAGTTTTATTTGAACAAAGTTGACCAAATAAAAGATTCTGGGGTCTTTATTCTGTGTTGATGTCGAAATTTACGTCCTATCGTTGCCGACTATGTTATGTATATTAATTTATTGGCGATTTCAAGGAGGCATGCTTAGGGACCGGTCATTATTATCGTTTTTTTTTGGGGGGGGGGGGGAGATATTTTAACCCCCCCCCCCTTCTTCAGACAGTCATTTTACGCCCCTGCGACCAATCTCATTTATTCCTCCCGACCGTTATTTTTTTTTCTTGCAGCCTAATTTGTGACTTCATGTTTTTGTATTATGCGGGAATAAAAAACGGTGTTACTGTACAGAAACAACTTAAATAAAAAGCATAAAATTGGGTCTGTTATAAGTGTACCATCAAAAAAAAAAGAAAGCTTCTCCTGACCTACCCTAGTTGTAATTTAATTGGTACTGCAGCTATATGTTTTTTTCCTTAGACCTTATGTCTGCTACGAGAATTTATGTCTGAAACTCAATCCGCAATTTATTGTCTTCTCCGACTTTGGTTTTGTCCATCACCATGTCAGGATCCCGACACCCCTGCCCCACCCCTTCTTTAATCCTAGTTTCTTGCGGTAAACATAGGCTAAACCTAATTGTCGATCCAATTCTCGTTTTGTCCTTTCCTTTACCGATTCGGTAGCAAATAATAAATAAATAAATGTTTAACCACTTAAGGTGGTAAGGCAAATGGAAGGGTAGGGGAACCACTAACACCAAGCTTAGAAAAAAAATAAGATATTGCGTAGAAAAAAGTAAACAGGAAAAAGGTAGACGGCCTAGACCCAACGTACAAAGAAACCTGTCCGTGACCAACTTCAATACTCGCGCAAGAGAAACCGAGAGAAAGGCAAAGTTTTTAAGCAGCGTTTAAAACCCGCAACAGTAGACGCGGATACAGCCTCCTCCTCCAGTCAAAGAATTCCATGCAGGCACAACCCGGAGGGCGAAAAAATGTCACCTACAATCAATTCTGGAAACCATATGGCGTTACTTGAGTGAATGTCCCCTAGTGGAAGAGGAAAGGCTGAGCTCGAAAAAGGGTAGATTGACCGCGAGAAGACCCTTTAGAATTTTAAAGATTAATATTAAATCTGCCCAAAGTCGGCGTAATTCCACAGGCTCCAAACCGAGCCTACGCAGCCGGTCTCCAGCTGACAAACCACGCAGAGAAGGAATACTCCTGGTAAATCTGCATTGAACAGCTTCAAGCTGATCGATGTCAGACAGCAGGTAAGGAGACCAAACTGGAATGGCATACTCGAGCAGGGGCCTTACATAGACCTTGAAAGCCCACACCTTTGTGCGAATATTTCCAGAAACAAAGCAGCGATTTACAATTGCAAGGCGTCCGAAAGCAAGGGCAGCCGTTTTCTGCCAGTGGACAGTCGACTTTAGATCTGCGGTGAACCAAACACCAAGGTCATGAGCCTCAGTCACATCGGACAAGTGTTGATTTTCAAAAAAGTAAGGCAGATTAGAATTTTGACGCCCATTATGAAAAGAGGAGCATGTCGAATCAGCAATCGGAAGTTGCCAGGTAGCCTCCCATTTCAATACATGATTTATCTCGGAGGAAAGGTCTAGACTCTAGACTATCTTGAGCTGGTATTTCCAAGTTTAAGATTGTCAGAAAATTATCGATCGAAGGATTGATGCAGGTAAGGTCACTTACGTAGGTTACAAAGAGCAGCGGACCTAATACAGAGCCCTGTGGGACCCCACTAATAACTTCAGCTGAGGTATATAGGGAATCCTCAATCTGGACCCGCTCGCTGCGACCGATGGCTAATAAAGGCAGCAATCCAGTTTAGTTACTCACCAGTAAAACCTGTGAGTTCCAGTTTACACAGTAATCGCCTATAGCCCACAGATACAAATGCTTTCTGAAAGTCAAAGTAGATGACATCAGAACGAATGCCAGAGTCAAGCGCACTTGTCCATCTATCTAAAGCAACCAGTAATTGGTGAGTTGAAGAACGACCAGGCATGAAGCCAAATTGGTCAGCAACTGTGGTCCCCGAAAGATGTAAAAAGGCCAACATTTCACTGCGAATAACAGATTCCATCACCTTACATGGAACGACGGTTAACAAGATTGGGCGATAGTTTGTTGGGTCCAAAGCGTTGCCCTTTTTAAAAACCTGAACAACATTTGCAGTACGCCAACTTGAGGGTAGGATGCCAGAAGCGAAGGATAAGTTAACAATTTGGGAAAGTAGTGGGTGGCAAATGTAGTCGGCAATATTTCTGTAAAAGAGAGCTGAGAAACCGTCCAGGCCTGGAGCACGACTAGGTTTTATACCAAGCAGAGTCCTACGAATTTGCCATGGTTGGAAATTAGCAAACTCACAAGTTACAGCTGGTGCAACAATCTGCGAAGTGGGTAAGAGGAAGCTGTCATCGACAATACCATTTGAAACAAATATCTCGTTTAGTCTATTTGCTTTTTCGTCATTTTTGGTGACGAAATAGTCACCCAGTTTATGCGGGGAGCGTCCGAGATATTCCAGTTTGCTGGCGGAAATGACGAAATAGAGAGGCTAGGCTTCCCTCAGCCAAGATGGTCGCTTCCCGCTCACTTCGGCAGCCAGATGCGAGAGCAACGTACTGGGCACGGCACTCATTACAACAATACAGCAGATCAACGTTAGGGGACTGTTTGTAAAGCCTCCAGAGTTTAAGCTTTTTACGTCCCAATTTAACGAGGTGGGATGGCAATCTGGCGCCGAGTGATAGCCTCCCCCGTCGGTGGGATGTCGCCAACTCAGTTGCTCGTTTTAATTCAGTGATAAACAAGTCCCATGTCAACTCAACAGAAGTTTTGGTGGACAAGTTTAATTTGCTCCAGTTCGTGGACGCCAAGATAGAACGTAAAATATCGTAGTTTATCCGACTGGCTGGTTTACCTGGCTGGGTAGAAAAAAAAATTGTACCATGGACCAGAAAGGAAATCATACAGTGGTCACTGGCACCCAAATGGTCCAAGACGGTTATGTCACAAATCAGGTGATCATCCTGTGAAAAGATCAAGTCGAGAATATTTTTGCCACGAGTAGGCTTCGTAACAAGTTGGGACAGGCCAAGAGGGGCAATAAGTTCCAAAAAGGAGCGGTGAATTACATTACTGGCGGTACCATTTACCCAATTTACTGATGAGAAGTTAAAATCTCCTCTAGTATGATAACTGAGAAAGTAGCGTGTACTGAGTCATTTAAAAAAGTCACCATATTTGTAATTGCAGGTAAGGTGTAGCTGTCAGTAAATAGCACAGTAAAAACTGTAGTTTAAGATGTGGAAGAAGGATTGAAATGGCTTCAACAGTGGTAGAGGTTTGGTTACAAACCACATCAAGACCCAATCTATATAGAATAAGAATACCCCCTTGCACGGCAACCTCTGTCACGGCGGATTACGCCGTACCTAAAAGAGAAGACCAACATAGAGTCAGTGGAGTTGTCTGTAAGCCAGGTTTCCACTCCAAACACCAGGTCGTATATATTGCTTGCCAGGAGCACATGAAAGCTACACAGATTTTTGACCAGACTCCGAGCATTTAGGGAAACACAACGTAGATCGGTGATGGATTTGCACACAGATACTGTAGCGGAAACATGGTTGGGTAAACACCCGGTTAATATTTGTCGTTTCCCGCTCTGGAGTGCAAGTGGAATAGTTCCAAACCAAGGCGATGTTTTCCTTTGGTAGTGAGATGGATTCCATCCCTGGTGAGTAGTGTGCGGTCGGCACAAATGTCACTATCAATGGAGACGAAAATAAAGTTACGGGGCACACAGAGTTTGCGGAGAAGTACATTTGTGTGGGCAACAAGTTTATCTACTTCACAGTTGTGGCTTCCTGGTCGCGGAAACTGACCCACCATAGAGATGGTTGCTTTCGGGAAGCATGAGAGGATACGATCAGCCAGGGAAGCAAGGTGATGTACAATGCGGTTAGGTGGTTCACTGGTGATATTGTTAGATCCCGCACAGATTATAAATGCGGTAGTGGAGTCAACATCGTCACAAATTGTTGGCAGTCTGTCAATCAAGTCCTGGACCTTGGCTCCCGGCCAGGTTCAAGTACGGGAACCAGGGTGAGAGCTACCTCGGAGGGCGCGCACGTTCGAATCATCCAAAATGATTGAAGGTGTTTGCCAAGATGGCTGAGATTGTGGTTTTTGCTGCCCAGTATCCTGGGGGCTGTGGGGTGCCCCATCACCGTGGTCGCTGCCAGAGAAATGCTCAATGTTTCTTTTGTCACATAGGGCACGAACATGCTGAAAAGGTAGTTGGATCACTTTTCGGGTATTGGAAGCAGGACTTTTGATCCCTTTTTTTTTTCTTGCTGCGACGAACCGTTATGTTTTGGGGCGTGACCGGGTTTGGAATCGAAGTGTGATTTATGCCACAATTGGAGCTAGTGGTCGCTGCTGGCAAGTGCGATTTAGACGGTTTATGAGTAAATTTGGTAGTTGGATTTGCAGTTGGAGCACTTCCGTTCTCAGGGGCTGGTGCACATGGGGGAATAGTTAAGGTGTGTCGATAAGAGTTCAATTTCCCCCAGCAAATTTGTGCATACTTGGATATTCGGGTTCAAATAATAATATTCGGGTTCGGGTTCAACAGGAGAGTTATTCTGACAAGACGGTACATGGGGCTCACCAACATGCTGGCGCAGAATAAATGTCGTTGAGGAGTTGCCAATGGTATGTTTCCAGTTCTGATAAAAGGGTCTGCTGAAAACTAGTAAAAAGTTCTCTTTGTGTTGACAGAAAAATGTTAGCCCAATGGTCAAGGGATTCCTTTAAATTCTGCTGAAGAGCGACTGAGGAAGTATTAGTGTTGCTGTCTACTTGGTGGAATAGATAAATGCGTTCATCACTCGCGATTTCTCCTGATAAGCTCAGAACAAGGTTAATCGGGATTGACGCTGCGTGCCTCGAGTAAGGCAGCTAGCTACTATCTCACTTGGCTTTCGCTCAGAAGCGGCAAGTCACGTGACTTGAGGTGCGCGAAAAATCACTACGTCACAGACTAGGCGTGTAAACATTGCGTGACATCACCGTTAAGAGTAGCCCGAGAAGCTTTCTGGCGGGAGTGAGAGATACTCTTCGGACCGATTGGTAAAAAAGAAGCTTAGTAGCGTACACGCGCCATATCTGTCATCGGGATCGTACCCTAGCTTAGACGATCAAATAAAAGGTAAATGAATTCATATCAAACTATTTCCGGTAATGTATCGAGGAAAATTGTTAAAATATATCGGAGGGAGTTATGTGCCTTTTATAAATTCAATGGTCGACTCTCGATTGAAAAAAATAATTGAATTTACTTCTTCTCCTTCAACGATATTTACAAACATGAATTTTTACAACAAGACATCGAACAAACGAATTTGTCCCTCAAGCCAGCAAAGAGCGTCTCCGCCGCTTGTAGCAACCTTTTGCGAGTGTCTGCCCTTTGGCGCCAAAACGTTTTAACATAGTCTGTTTTCGCGCCACTCAATCGTATACAATTTTACACAAGAATGGAATGTCAGTTCTTATGGTAAACTTGTTGCTTTATTTGGCGTTCGATGGCTTGGCCAATGTTTCCAAATTCTCCTTGCTTCTCGGATGCGGTAATTACCCTTAATTGCAGGTAATTGGATAATGACTGTTGTTAGGTGTTTGAATGGAATGCTACCACCAAACCTTACACTTTAACCCAAAATAAAGAAACGAAATTAGCAGTAAATGTTCGTAATAAACGATAGAGCCAGCAGTATGAGCAGCGCTACGAACGACCACGGAGCAGAAAAAATCCACCAATTTTAGTCCGCCATATTTGGTCCGCCAGCAGCGTGCACACACCTTCGAGTGTGGAGTGGGTTTTTTTTGGGGGGAACTTTTTTCTCTTTGTTTTGCACGTTTTCTCCTTTTTTGCCCCTTTCTTTAGCCTTTTTTGCCCTTTTTAGACCTTTCTTCCCTTTGTTCGCCATTTTTAGGTCTTTTTTTAGCCTTTCTCTGGCGGCCCTTTCTCTGGTAGTGCAACCTGCATACATTGGCACAAAAATGCGCCCTTTTAGTCTTCTGTGCAGCCGTACCGGCTGAGAAGACTATTGCAACGACTTTGTACATCCGTCCGTCCCTTTTATCAACTTCGCAACGGTACCAGAAATTGACGACCACTGTTTACAACGTTCGATTCAGTGTCAAAAGTTAATTAAATAACATGGCAAATTAAAACATCGTTGCCTCCTTATAGCTAATAGACTTCTTCCACGTAACTAAATTAAATAATAACATTTCATCGTCAAATTGAAATCCTAAAGATTTGTGTTAATACAAATACATTTTAGCTTCGTTTAAAAGAGTCTTGTCGCATTGTTGCATGAATGAATAGGCTTACGATCGGACCAACTTCTCCATTAGGCCTATCTACTACTTACGAAACTAAAACTGCCGTTAAAACAAGATACACTAACACTGCAACGTGTCGTATGGTAGAATACAAAAAATCTGTAATTGACGTATGAAGTTGGAACGGCAGACATACCAACAGGACACTTCTAAAAAATCTGAATGCATGGTGTACTGAAGAATATCTCCTGTATTGCACATTATATAAAAAAAAATTGTCTCGTAACTTTTGCTACTACGATACGGCAAATGAGCCAGAATCTTGTGTGCGACGATGCAATCACTGACCAGATAAGTTTTCATCGGACGCTGATATTGGTATTCTTACAAAAAAAAAAAAAAAACTAAAAGCTTCGTTGTTGTACAGTCCCGTACCCGTTGTTCTTGTTCTTCATCAGACTTTTACATTTTTTAAATCTTCGAACACCATATTTCATACATTCAGCAGGTAATTTGGTGAGGGGGGGGGGGGAGAGAAGGAGAAATCATATTGCGCTGAGGGTACGTCAGGCTGACTACTTTAAATTGATTTACACTTTTTAGGTGTATTAACAAAAGTTAAAATATTCACACGAAAATTGTGACAAAGTCCACATTGAATATAACACTGCAATTTCATGCATGCGGCCAATTTTTGTTAGGCTACTCAATACAAAGTACTTGTTTTACTAGCGTTTTATAATTATCTTTATTATTATTATTTGTAATTTTAAATCTGTGGTTAAAACTAATGTCGAACCAATAAAACTTACGTCAGTCTTCCTGTTACGGATTTTTTTTAAATTTGAAAGTCAGAGGCCATTAGGAATATCCCGCCCTCCCCTCCCTCTGGCCAGTCCGCCACTGTGAAAACAGGACATCATTCGCTTTGCTCATTCGTTCAATAGGAAACAACACCACAAATACGCGTAATAAAATACTGTAATATATCGCACCCGAAAAGCAGTGAGGATGGTGCAGTAATTAACAGCAAAGGTCTTATACGAGCATCGCATTGATTGTACCGTCCAGATTCAATCATAGAAATTCGGTGTACCATCCAGATCACCGCAAAGGCAAGTGATGACTCACTTTGTGTTGTTCTGCGCCGTACGATATGAGCCATCTCGACGTACACGATAGCCTCTAACCGACCGCAATGTTGAAGAGCTGATTGTATGATGGGCGTTGCGCGCACACCTTTATGCTGAGGAAGCGCTGACGTCAGCCACTGATCGTGTACTATTTGACGACGGTTTTTCGCTCAGAGACCTTTTTAGAGGTTAGCGAACTAAAACCACCCTAACTAAATTAATTACAGCATAATACCTTGTGTGCTGGCGCACTGCAACTCACCCACCCGCATACTTGAATTTCGTCGGATCACAATTGAACAAATGTGTCTGGTTTTTGAGGAGATATCACTGACGTAAATCGGCTACCCCCGTTTTTTGGCCACAACCTCATTAATTCGACGTGTGACACGTCGAATTAAAAATTAGGCCTAAAAAATGAAAATCGTCTAAAAGCACGTTACCATGGCAACGTCAATAGTTGCTACGAGTGCACCGTGTCTCCTGTCCCTTCCCTACTACCACTGATCTATATAGGCTACGTTGCGCAGTACGTTGTAGCACTGTAACTGTGTGCGCGGAGGCATACCGTGTTGCAAAATTGAATAGGCTTACTGTAGACAATCCAAATCTCCGTTAGTTGCTACTTACGAAATTAAAGTTGTAAATTAGACCTAAACGCTGACAATAATTATGCCTGAAACGTAAAATAAGCTTAAAAGCTAACACGTTTGTAACGGGCAATTCTGAAGGTTACTGTTTTTAGATTATGTAATAGAGACAGCTGTTGTAATGCGTGATAGAGAAGTGTGCCTCACTATTGGTAGTGGCAGAACTATACAGAAGACCGGATGCGACTAGGTAGTCACTGTAGCCGCTTGTTTTTTTTTTTTTTTTAACAAATAGGGCATTTTGCGAAAAGGGTAGGGGAAACCACAAGTCTCTAGTTCTGACCGTTCAGAAGTTATTTAAAAAAAAAACTATTAACGTTTAAGCCATCTTTAGTCCGCCATCGTTGATCCACCATTTTAGTTGGTTAATTCAGCGGAAAAACCTCGTTGAGTCCGATCAGTAGGGGTGCACACACCTCCGAGGGAAAAGGGAACCTGGAGTAAAAGGGTAGAGTGGTTATTTTTTTGGGAACCTTTTTCTCTTTGTTTTGAATATTTTATATCGCTATTTCTTCCCCTTTCTTTAGCCTTTTTTTCTTTTTCAGATTCCGCCCCCCCCCCCACCGTTTTTTTTTAGGCTGCCCTGCCCCTTTCCTTTGCCTTTTTTGCCTTTTTTTAGGTTTTTTTCCCCCCTTTTCAGGCTTTTCTGCCCTTTTTAGGCCTTTTCTTCCCCTTGTTTGCCTTTTTTGAGCCTTTCTCTGGTAGCATCACCCGCCTACGTTGGCACACAAAAAAAGCCCTTTTTTTTTTACAAAACTGGTATTTTTCTAAAAGGGTAGGGGAAACCACAAGTGACTGTTCAGAAGCTATTTCTAAAAAAAAAAAAACTATTCAACTTTAGATTTTAGCCAAACATGGCTGCTTCGCATCGCTCACTGCTAATTTTTACAGGACTAATGCTGCAGTATAAGGTGCTTGTCAGACAAAATTAACATAGTCAACATTTTCATGAATTTTGCAGAAAATGTTTAGCTTGCGTGCAATTTTTTTTTAAGGTAAGGTTTTTTTGGGGGAGCGGCATTCTGTGATACATTATTGTGTTTAAAATATTAAAATATTTGAACAGTGCTTAATTACGTTGAATGAATAAGAATTAGCTTTTTGTCATAATTTTGTATTAACGCTGCACTAACCAGGCCTAAATAGGTATAAGCCTACTGTATAGTAGTAGTGCTGTTTATAACCAACTGATCAACTTAAAACAGCATAGCTGACATATTGGGAAATATTGCAATAGTCACAAATATCGCATATCAAGATAGTGCAAAAATCGTGTAGTCGAAATTTCAGCATCGCACATGACAGTGACACCTAAGGATTTATCATGATCGATGCTAGGGATTGAGGGCCGAATTGCCGTAGACGGACGTGTGATTGTTTTTCCAGAGGTGGAGCACTTCGCACTTCGCTGGGTTCAAAAACAAGACGTTGTCGTCGGCTCACTCACGAACGCTACAAGGTCACGCGGCAAAGCAATGTCGTCAATAGTATATAAGCACCATAAATTGTTAGAGTCATCAGTGAGAATGCTACAGCTTGATTGGATCCTCTCTGGGAATTAGTTGATATGACAAGAAAAAAGAAGAGGGCCAAGGATAGTATCCTGGGTGATACCGCTGACAATACCGGACCATTTAGAACATGCACCATCAAAAGAGACACACTCGGTGCGGGTGGCGAGAATTTGCCAGAAACACTCTTCGAAGTCAGTATCTTAAGGAGGATGCCATGGGGAGGGGGGAGGGATGAATTGAGGTTTTAATGGCGCGTCGACAGCTACGTAATTAACACCAACCTCAATCACAGTGCAGTGGTCCGGCATATTGCGAGATCTTATCGTCGGCAGTCATCGCCAATTGATGCACTATTCTCGTGGAAGATCAAAATGGCGTTGAACACCATCAAGGTGATGACATTTCACAAGCACATGATGGGCCGAAAGTAGCCGAAGACAATAATGACATTCGGGAGGAAATTCCCCCTCAAAAGGAAACAATGCGTTAGGTTGGTGCGACCAATTCATAAGTGGGATCAAGACTACAATAAAAGAAATACCTCTGCTTTCCAAAGAGCCTACACTTCATGAAAATCTCCAGGTTGCCAAGGAGTTTTTTGCTCGCTGATGAGCCTTCACTGAACACTGAGCCTTTGCTCTCATCAACTTCCATTCCTGTGCTCAACACCAAGCCTTTGCTCTACAAACAGCCTTCTCACCACAAAGAGTCTTTGCTCGCCGACGAGCCTTCGCTGCCTTTATTCAGCACAAAGCCCTTGCTCAAGCCTTAGTTGTCCATTCATTCATTGCATTCAACAGAAACTACTGTGCAAGATAAAGACAATGGCGTATCATTTGTGGATAATAATGAGGAATTTGACATATACTCCATGTTTTCTGAAAATATTAATCGTGGAGCAAACCTAAACCTTCTCATTGAGCTCTTGATATTTGAAAATTTTCCTACAGAATTTCGTCTTCGCCCTCTTGATTCATCGTCCCAGACAACTAAGAACCGTGGTCTATGCATGGATGCGTGCTTTGCAGATAGGCAGAAAAACCAACATCCGAAATCATCTCCTGCAGTCTTCATCAATTGTACTTTTACTTTTGTATCATGGGGCTTTCTCCGAGGAAAGGGAGCTCCTCTCGAGCTATAGGGCACTATAGGGCTACTTCATAAGTTTCTGACTTCTTTTCTTCAATGTAAAAGATAAGACAGCGAGAACAGTTCAGTTTGCACTGTTTGAAGAAGCAAATTTAGTGTCAGAAACAGTGCCAATGGATTTTGTTCATCAGCTACAAAAACTTCAAGACCCTCGAAAACATTCAGAGAATGGGCATCGAGCTGCCTTATATGTGGATCTCGTGTACACCATTGCCACTTTGTGCCGTGAAGCCACAGCTGACCCGGAATGCACCAGTGACACCACTGTTCAGAAGTTACAAGACCCCGCCATGCTGCTACGCAAGGCTGCAGAACGCTCTGTAGAAGCAATAAACTGGCAAACCAGGGTCGTTGGGGCGCTATCCTCGCCTTCGTCGATAGACTACATCAGACTAAAATTTACAGGAATTCCTTACATTTCCTTTTCACAAGGCCACATTTTTGTTCAAAGGAGAAATTCTCAAGATTGCCCTATCACTAAATGCTGAGTTCAAACCTGTGGCAGCCCCACAGCTCCTACAGCAGAAGAAAAGGAAGCAACCTTAGCCAAAAAAAAAAAAAAATGAGCATTTTAAAGATATGCTACATTTTCGGGATTCTACCTTGGCAGGGGTCTTGGAAGAGGACAAGGAGCACGTTGCCAGCAAACTTTAGACAGAAGCAAACCCTCTCGCAGGAAGTCTCCTTCAAAGAGAGGTAAAGGAGGAAGATATTGACGGTCAGCACACCCAGGTTTATCTGAGAACATATTCCACCTCAGTTGGTGACCGCCTTCAATGTTACGTAGAAGCTTGGAGCTTGTCCGTAATCTCGCACAGCTACCAACTTCAGTTCAGAGGTTTCCCCAAGCGTCGAGATCTTCTCCCTGGGAATTAGCACCGGTTCAAAATCATCTTCTGCCAGCTGAATCGAATCACTACTACAAAAGAATGCCATAGAAGTTTGCCAAGACCGGTCAGTCCAGGATTTACAGCTTGATTTTCCTGGTTCCCAAGAAGTAGGGAGGAAACTGACTCATCTTCTACTTGAAACTCCTTTACAAATTCATTAAGAACTCGAGCTTCAAGATTGAGACGTTAAATTTGATCGGAAATTCAAGGGAAACCAGGAAATTTACAATATTGATAGATCTGGAGTATGCTTACCTTCATGTACCACTATACCTGAGGTTCCTCCACCATCTGCTTCATAGTAAACATAAATGTCTACCATTTCAAGGCTCTGCCATTCGGCCTAACAAGAATTTGTACCTCTAAGTCCAGTCCAATTCTCTACATTCTGGAGGAATCATAACACACACTTACTTAGACGATTGACTTCTCCATTATAAAGACTTAGCGAAGAAACTTCGAAAGCTACAGAGGACCTTCCAATCTCCTTTCCAGCTAGGGTCTGGGATAAATCTGAAAAAAAAAACCTATCTAATTGAAATGAAAGGTTTGTCTTCGTAGGCGCCCTGTTCAACCTGGAACAGTTCACCATCCATCCGATGCCAAGAAGATTCACATCGATAAAGGAAGGAATAATCAGCCTCTTGAACCATCAAAACTTCTCAATAAGGATGTTACGCAAAGTCATCAGCATTCTGGATGCAACTCAGGTCTTGTCCTCTATAGACAATGGAGGGTTTACATTCATCCCTTACATTGGTTCAGGAAAGTTCACTGGCAACCAGGAAAAGACTCCTATCATTCATGAATCTGGATGTCTTCAAATTTTCCAAATGACTGGCGGTACAACCCCATCGGCACCATCCAGAGAGTACCCATGAAGAACTAGATCCTACTGTGACGTTCATCTTGCATACATCAACTACTAACTGGGGTGCTCACATCCAGTCCTACACAGTTTCAGGAGACTACAATCGACAAGTCATGAAATGCCACATCGATGTTCTGGAGGTGTACTGTGCCACTACCATGCCACTCTTCACTTTCAGGAAGAACTGAAGGGTTAAACCATCCAGGTGCAAAGCAACAATGCCACCAATGTTGATTTCCTCAACAACGGAGGAGACACTCATTTTCAAATCCTTCATCACCAAGAAAATCTGATCTCTCTGCTGGCAATAAAGATGGATATAAATAATCTCATCTTTCCACATTCCTGGGATCTGCAACATCTTGCAGACGAGCTGCCAAGACAAGGAAAGATTCCAGCACCAGAGTAGACACTCAAAACATCAGTTTGCAAGAGAATATTCTCCCTTTGGGGAACACCAATGACTGCTTTGCGACAAACTAGAATCATCAGCTCCTAAACTACATGAGTCCCTTCCAGGACTCTCTCAAGCCTGGGCAACAGATGCTCTGAGAGCATCTTGGAATAAAATATCTGCTTAAATCTGCCCTCCTTATGTCCTTCTACCAATGCTACTGGAGAAGACCGAAAAGATGGAAGGAATCTTCATCCTGGTCGCCCCAGATTGGCCAGGTCAACCAAGGTTTGTCCCCCTACTGGAACTTCTAGTGGACCGTCCAAGGAAGCTCCTGGTGCAAGAAGACCTACTCACCCAGGAGAAAGGAAGGGTTGTACGTCGTTGTCCGTCAGTCCCAAAACTTCACGCCTGGCTACTATCGTCCATCTCCTCAGGTGTTCCAAATTAATCCCTTGTCTCCATCTATGGACCAACTAACTGAATTCTTTAACAACGTCTTTTCTTCTGGGATGAATATGCCTGCAATCAAAGTTTTTGATCTGCAATCAATTCAATTTTAAAGGTAGCAGGCCATCCTCTGTCCCAAAAGACTATAGAAACTCTCATTTGATCAAAGCCTTTGGCACCGAAAGACCCGTAACAAGAAAACTCTTTCCTCAGTGGGACCTTCCTCTAGTTGTAGGGGCCTCTTAGTCACACTTCATTGGGTCTTCTCACAAGAAAAACAGTTTTCCTTCTGGCGTTAGCTCCAGACAAACACTGTAGTGAATTCAAGCTCTCAATATGAACAAAGCATACTTGTGCTTTAGGCCAAACTCTTCTCAGTGAGGCTATTGCCACGAGCCTCATCCCAAGCAAAGACTCAACTTTCCACAGAAGCATCGAAGTCCTTTACTATTCCGGCACTAGGCTCTCTTGTTGCAGAGAAAACGATAGAATACAAGGCCCTGTTGGGGCTTTGATTTTCTCCCTTGAAGCTACCAAAGACCCCAAGTGGAGAAAAGGATGTATTGACCTCTTCGTCCCCTTCAAATGCAGCATGGGTCAAACTGCAACAGTTATGTTTGTATCATGGATAACAGAGGTTATCGGTTTCGACTACGAAAACCCCGAAAAGCTTCCGCATTGAAAAGTTTAGAAGATATCCCATGAAATCCGAGCACTCTCCACCTCCAGGGCTGTTTACAACTCCGTTCTCATTGCAGAAATCCTTCAGACTGCCCTCTGGAAATGAGAGACAACTTTCACTTTGCACTACCTATGAAATATAGCCTCCCATGCTGTTGCTTTATCCTTTCTTGGTTCTCTCACCGTATACCAGAAGATTCTAAGCAACTGCAGGAGTCCAGAAATTAACCCCAGAGGTCACGACCGCATCTACCCACCATCTTCGTTGTCAAGGTTTCTACGATGCAGTTTTAATTGGGGTGGTATTCTAGGATTAAAAACACGATTTCCCATTCCCCAGCCTGAATGGGTAACTCTGTTTTTATCCCTGAATACGTACCCAATTAACCCTCCCTACCTCCCTTCATGGATGGCATTGGAGAAGACCGAAAAGATGGAAGGAATCTCCAGCTCCAGCTGTCGATGCGCCATTAAGCCTCATCTCCCCCCCCCCCCCCCCCCATTGGCCCTTCACCCTAACAATCAAAGATACCCTCACAGTCGTAGATGGTGTCCAGCTTGCGCATGCACGACACTTTAGGTGGCTGGCCTGGACCCTGCTATCATTGGGTATGTAGGTGTGGAGGAAGCAAGGGTTTTTGTCAGGAAATTTGTCTTAAACAATGCAAATTTTTAATTGGGAAGGTATTCTGGGATAAAAAAACATCATTTCCTATTCCCCAGCATGAATGGGTAAATCAGTCTTTATCGCTGAATACGTACCCAATTATCCCAACCTAACTCCCTTCATTGTTGCTACTGACTCTGCATCCTCACAATTGAAGGTACCCTGACAATCGAAGATGGTGTCCAGCTTGTGCATACGCAGCACTTGAAATGACTGGACCTTGGTTGGTGTGGAGGAAGCAATAATTTTTTTCATGAAAAGTCGTCTTAAACAATGCAAATTTCTAGTTAGAGAGGTATTCTGGGATAAAAAACATGATTTCCTATTCCCCAGCCTGAATGGGTAGATCTGTCTTTATCCCTGAATATGAACCCAATTAACCCAACCTACCTCCCTTCATTGTTGCCACTGACAGTGTATCCTCACAATCGAAGGCACCCTGGTAATTGAAGATGGCGTCCAGCTTGCGCATGCGCAGCACATGAAACCTTGCTTTCACTGAGTATGTTGGTGTGGAGGAACAAGAATTTAAAGTTTTGCCAGGAAATTCGTCTTAAACAATGTAAATTTTTAGTTTGGTAGATAATCAGCGATAAAAACTGATTGGCCCTTTAGGCTAGAGAATAGGATACCATATGTTTTTCACTGAGGAGGAGGTTCTCTTCCTCGTCCGTGATCAAAGCTCTGTGAAAGAGTCTATCGATGATTTTTGAGACTTAAAAAGTCAGCTGCAGGGATTGCAGTTTTGTGGAGTATGGAAGTCACCATTTATGAAGATAGGGACGATGGACACCTTCCTCCAGTTATATGGAATGGTACCAATGTTAACAAGTTTTGTGGAAGATGAGAAACAATGTCAAGGCAAGAGCAGCAGCACAATTTCTGAGAACAATTACTGGATGAACAAGGTCCAGGACCACAATAGCCTTGGTCGCAGTGGCGTACCCAGAAATTTGGGCAACATGTGCCTAGGCAGAGGACAACATGTGCATACCTGGTGCATACCTGTGCATGAAGACCTGGTGCCTGGTGCCTATGGAAAATAGGTAGTTACTGGCGAAAAGGCAACGTGTGCGAACACTAAGGGCAATGTGTGCATTGCACACGTTTGCACACCCTTAGGCACGCCACTGCTTGGACGTGGTTACAATTTGAGGGGGACAAACCAAAACTCATATATTGACTCACTCCTCTATCGACTTCAGTCAAGGATAATTTTCATTTTTTGTTTAGATTTTAGGTTTTTGGAGTGTAACTGCAATCTAGATTTTCTCCAGTTGCCAATCCCCGTTCACATAGTATTCGTTTGCATTTACTTTGCATTGGGTAGGCTAAGAAATCATTTAATAATAACAAGAATTTATAGGGTTGGGGAGGAGAATTTGTGACTGAGACCCATACTGAAACGTCGTAGATTCATTCCAATTAGTTCAGTCTTAGTTTATAGAGGGCGCCACGTGTTTTATGGGGGAATTTCTACTCAGTTTTTAGCCTAAAATTAAGCTAAACTAAACGAATCTAGCTTATATTTAATTATTATTTAGCCTAGCTTAGTTGTAATTAAGTTTATTTAGATTTGGGCTGAAAAATGAGCAAAAATTACCAGATAGAACACGTGGCGCCCTCTGAAAACTCGGACTGAACTAATGGGGACGAATCTAATGTGTTTCAATAGGGACTTTCTAGAGTTACAAATTCTCCTCCCAAACCCTATAAATTCTTGATAATAATAATAATAATAAGAAAATTCCAAAGAAAGGGATGGATACTAGGCGATGTATAGCCTAAGAATGTGTTTAAGCTGAAAATAAAGTTTAGTTCAAAACTTAAAAAGCGCCAGCACCAAATGTTAAAACTTGATCTGGAGCCCAGAAAGAAACTGCTGCCTGTTCACAAGCCCTTTCGTAACAGCAGTAAGGCCTCGTTTATAAAGTTGATCTTGACACGTACGCTTGACGCTCGGCGCTTGAAACGCGAGCTTTTCTCATGCACAATGCTTAAGCTCGAACATTTACAATTCTGAAGCAAGAGACGCAATGCGCACTTTTTGGTGTTTTAAAGCGTCATGCGAATATCAATTTGATGTTAATTTCCAAGTGTCACGTGATGCCCCACGCTTACTTGTTGCATGGATGGATGGGAAAATGGCGGCATCGACGCATGCCATAAGAAAAGAAAAGAAAACGTGATGTGCTAAAAGGTTTAGCTCACTCGCTAAAAAAATATGAAATGTCTTAATTTCAGTGGTATTCAGCCCTATGGCATCGAATCTTAATGCTGTAAAGTTGTGAAACAGCATAGTTAGATCGAAGTTGTAGCCAGAATTAAGTCCCAACTCCATTTACGCTAGACCTGCGAGCCAGCTATACCCACGCTATAAGGACTAGCGTACTGCTTTCCTCGCTGAGGGCGCGTTTATGCAACGAGATGAATGCGGCAATAGATAACAAATAAAATGTATATCTAGGCACACGCTGGTGTGTCGCGCCAAGTTAGGCAACAATCATCACAACAAACGTCACATCAATTCAATTGTCGAGGTTGTAAACCATTGTAGCGCGGCGCCATAGCGTCAGTGTCTTATGCTATCTTGAAGCATAGTTAGGCACATTTCAGGTACTTGAGGAAAAATAATAATGCGGCACAAAAGCTTAACTTGTGTTGAAATCAAGAGCAACCACCCATCTGACAAAAATTAACATGTGTAGAAATGCCAGCTAAACTGCTTTCAATGCAAAATCTGACCCTCAATAACGTTGAAAATGTGTTGCTAGCTAGCTAGCTAATTCTAGTCCGCTCATCCCCATGTAATTTTTATAGGGTGATTATTCATCGATACCGAGATAACGGGAAGGCTTCCAGCTATGAAATTGGGCGAATGGCTGCAGTACGATACGAACTGCGTACCTTTTATGATTTGGAGCCTAGGGGTGTAACGAGGATGGCGTGGGATGGCGCGTAAGTACGAAAATATTGTTATAACCATTGTTAGTATTGTCGGCATCGTCTCTCATTGGCCAGCTAAAGCTCGGACAATGACAACGTGTATACTGACGTGCATGCCTAGACACACACTAGTGGACCACGATAAATCTAAACAACGTTGCCAAAGAAATTGTATTCACGTCCAATTCACGAAAAATAAACCA
>JAHWFP010003653.1:0-10761 GCA_023313725.1 Lithobius niger
TTTTTTTTTAATGAAAGAGGCCCTCCACTTGGCTCGCACCTTGTCACCTGGCGATAAATGCATTTTATTTATGAAAGGGGCCCTCCACTGCACTCCCGCCTCCGGGGCCCAATTTTGAAGTTACACCTCTGCGTTGGTCACAGCACAGAATTGGAAAGACGGTAACTGTTGTTGAGGCTATGGAGGAAAGGTGCCGTGGGGAGGACACTGGTTGGTATCCAGCCAGAGGTTGTGTCGGGTAGTACTCAGCAGGACTTCCTCGACGACATGCTGGACTCCTGTCCCACCTACGAACAGGTCATGTGTTGTTGGGTGCCCACATGCATAGGCTCGGTTGGAGGACCACAACGCTCTGTGTCTGTGGGAAAGAGGAGAGAGACAGTAGACGTCGGACAGTATTAGGATAAACACAGAATGCCTCCACTTTTCGGGGGAAACAGCACTACTCGTCGTTCATCCGGACAGCACTCGTCGCGTTTGACATACTATTGTCAAATTTTGTAAGCGACGGGTCGTTTTGAGTATTGACAAGGTTCTTACCAGTCTGGAGGCTGGTCTCTGGGGGTTGCCAGTAGGTAGCAATGTAGGTATGTCGTAAGTTGGCTGTGTGTTTAATTATTTTATATAAATAGACATAAATCGCCGGAAATAATATTTATGGAAAATTGGAAATTAGCCAACAGCGAAAATCATACACTAGAAATAAAGTAGTTCAGTCAGTAAGCCACCTTTATGCACTTACGTTTCGTCGGAGTGGCATGACCTGGATTCGAACCAGCTACCCAGTTCGCCCCCAGATCACTTGCATAGCGCCTTAATCGCTATGGCCACATACTCCACAACAGATCGAGTGAGCCACGCAACGTGTAACTAGATACCTGATACTCAATAAAACAAGTCTGGACCGTAACGAGTAGTAGACTTCTCACGTCTTCGACACCCACACAGACGTCCCATGGTCTAGAACCATGTTTCCCAACCGGTGAGGCGGGCCTCCCTTGGGAGGCGCGGAGCAACTGCAGGGGAGGCGCGAGTCGCTGCCGGCGCCCTACTATAAGGCCGCATTCTCGCAGCTAGAATTTAATTGCGATGGAAAAGGTGTGGTTGCCATGGCAACAACGCTACCTGGATTAGCTAAATCCAACGTCGTTTATGTCAATGCTTTAAGTCTTATAATTCGTACTAAAAAGATAGAGAATTCCTCCTGACGAAACAATTTCCCATTCACGTCTGAACTCACATTATTGACTGTTTTCGTTGCGAGACAGCAGAGCTAAAATCGCCGCCATGTTGAATTTCAGATGATTTCCAGTTTCCAGCTGCGAAAGTGCAAAGACATAATTTATGCGCCCTAAAGATCAGTGACGAGTTTTTTTATTGTTAACTATGCATCACAAAAGAAGTTATATTGTACGAGGAAGGCGAAATTTCCATTTTTAAATATCTACAGATTTTTTTTTGCAGTCTACAGCCATTTTAGCCTAAATTCTAGACATTTTTGTTTTCACGTGGCAGCGCTGCCTCATCGTAGTGGAAAAAAATGCACAAGTGTTTTTTCTTAGGGGGGGGGGTACCATTGCCTGCTAGTCCCACTGGGGAGGAACGCTGTTGAAAAGGTTGGGAACCAATGGTCTAGAACCATGTTTCTACCCTTTCCACGACCCCTATGTGGGACTTCATGAGCGGTTTCTTCGTGACCACTGTTGTGCCTAAGATCTGTAGGTCGAAACAGCGCACACTGCACCACCAGACTCCAGTCGTACTAGGTGTTGTGCCACCCAATCCACACTAAGCTCCCATTTGAATTAAATACTGGGTGTGACGCGACTATTATGCCTCAAAGCTAGTTTAGATGATGTTAAAACTCTCAAGCATAATGACACGGCTATCACCATGCATTCGTGGCTAGGTGAAGTCTAACTTTTGACGATGACTTTAAACTAATCTCAAAAGTAAAATTCTTAATTCGTTTCACTGACTTATTCAAACTAGGGTTACGGAAGTTTGAGGATTTTAAAGCTGTGGTTATGTCAAAACCAGATGCTAAAGCCAAGATTCATGAAGGCGCATCCTATGCCGCTCTCCACGAGAAGCAAGGTCGAGACTGAAATTGAGCGCTTGGCACGGGTGGGAATACTGAAACCTGTTGACTATAGTTCTTAGGCAATGCTAGTGGGTTTGGTACAATGACGTGAAAATTGTCGAAGACTGAACACTTAATCCAAATATCGTGTTTGAATACTTTGTGTTTCCACACGCTGAGGATTTGTTCACTTAACTAGCCGGCTGCGATACATTTTCGTTGATGGACTTGTCTGACGCTTTCTTCAAATGGAGTTGGATGAATCCACCAACTACCTCATTACCATTAACATCCATTTAGGATTATTTAATTGGCATTAGGTCTAGCAAGCGCTCCCGGTATTTTCCAAAAACGGATCGAAATGCTGTTGAAAATCCCTAAAGTTAAGCTATTTATGACGATGTTCTGGCTGCAAGGAATAGCGCTGAGCATGATAAAACTACAATTTTTAACAGGCCTTTGAGGGGAGGGAGAGGTGAGACTGAAAAAGCCAAATGCAAGCTAAACAAATCTGAACTGAAGTATCTAGGTTTTACATTGATAAAGATGACAAACAAAACTTCCCAGAAATGTTGGACACAATTAGCAAAAGTCCAGAACCCAGAACTAGTTCTGAACTAAAATAGTTTCTAGGGTTGCTGCAACAGTACTCACCTAACTTCCATTTTGGTACCACTTGACAATTGTTAAATCCATTCCATGGATTTGGGCCCCTGAATGTTCAAACATTGTCAAGTAAGCTGAAGTAGCATTTTTGGCGTCAAATTTGTTGGTCCATTATGATCCTAAATGCATCTAAAGCTAAGTTGTGATGTCTCTCCCAGGGGGTCGGCACAGTTTTGTTGCATGTGCTGGCATCTGGTGAGGATCGATCACTAGCATTTGCCTCTAGGCGTCTGCCTAAAGGAAATATGGCATATGCACATTTCAATAGTGAGGCTTTTGCTATTGTATTCATGGTCAAAAGATTCCACCAATAAATGTACGGCCAGAGGTTTCACCCTTCAAACGGACCAGAAAGCTTTTATCATTGCTAATTTCAGCAGCCAGATAGAAAAACCAACACTAAGGGATAGTTTCATCCAGGGACATGCACAAGCCCCCCCCCCCCCCCCCCGAGAGGGCAAAGACAAACTTTTTTCTGGGAACTTTTTTTTCTGGTGTTTTAGCTTTTTTTTACCCCTCTTTTGTGAGACTAACAATTTCTGCCCCTCTTTGCATCCCTTTCTTAGCCGTTATTGTCCTTTTATAGGCTGTTTATACCACCACTCCACCGAAAAAGAGCACTTTTTTTCGGAAAAAGGACACTTTGCCATGAGGGCAGGGGCTAGGGGCGGCGCCCCCCCCCCCCCCTGTGTGCACGTCCCTGGTTTCATCCCAAATTTTTTGATGCACACAAGCAGGATGGTCTATTAAAATTGACAGTGATGACGAACTAAAACTTTATTTTCAGATGAAGACACTTTTCCATTGATAGTACTCCTCTGTTTTGGGTGTAAGAGTTATTGTTTCCATTGCCCAGCGTGATAAAATTTTCGCCGTGTTGCATGCTGGTCATGTTGGTATTGTGAAAATTAAAGCACTGTCTAGGTAGAACGTTTGGTGGCCTAAAATTGAAGAGGACTTAGAATGGATTATAAAAACTTGCATTGTTTGTCAAACAGTTAAGTTACAGTTTACCACATCATAAGCATTCCTGGGAATACCCAGTTCGACTATGGGACAGAATCTATGTTGATTTTGCTGAGCCTCTCTATAGTAGAATGCTCATGGTCGTAATTGACTCCATTCTAAATTGCCGCATGTCTATGATCTAATGTTATAGCGAAATTTAGAGTATTATTTGCATAATTAAGCTATTGCTAACTACTAGTTTCTGATAACTGGACACAATTCACGTCTATTGAATATAAATCCTACATACAAAATGTTGTTTGTCACGTATTCAGTGCCCCACTGTGATTCAATGTGATTTAATGTGATTCGCATTGACCATTATGAAACAAATTTACAAATACAAAAGAGCAGCCGGCGTTCCACACGAAATTGGGCTGCAATGCCTTCTTTTCACCACTCACGCTACTTCTCATATCATTGTGAACGAAGCACCAAGTCATCTACTGTTTGGTTGAAATGAGAACTTGTCTTTAACTTAACCAGTGGCAGCTAATTGCAGTCAAGTTGAAGAAATGCGAAGTCAGCAGGCCTGACTCATTAATTCAAAGCTAAGTTCTTTATCAATTGAACAATGTTGTCTGGGCCCAGGATTTTCAATGTCGTTCATGTCCTTGGGTTTCATTATGAATACTAGATGGAATCTTACAATACCGAGTTCAGCCAAATGATATGCAAATTCGGACCCAACAGTCGGATCTACTCCATCTAGTGGGTCCATGGATTCAACCATTTCTGGAGGGGTGGGGAAGCAGCCTTTCGTCAACTCTACTCCATTCAAATAGACCAAATTTGACGCATTCATCCAAAGAGAAAACTCAAATGCTTCCTGTGTCTCCATATCTCAATTTTCCGAATGCTCGCAATGCATCGACTGATGTCACAACTTCAGTTTCAAGGTACAATCAAGCCTGTGAGCCCGTTCAAGTGCCCTGAAGGCTCACATCGTTTGTGGGGGTCCAGTTTTGCACCTCCAGTGTTAATGCTTCTCCATTAATTTTCCTAGCTGAGCGCAACATTCACGCATTGGCAAGTCTGCTTAACTTGAAAGGCAAACTGTCTGCCTTGGAAGGGGCACAGAGTTCACCTCTAACATTCTTTGAAAATACTGGTCAAGAGCAATCCTATCAGGATTCAAAGCATGAGACTGAGTCAACCCGACCTGTACACCTCAACCTTTAATAACATGTGTTTAATAGAGCTGTGTGATGTGGCCTTTATTTTTTTTTTCTGTCCATGGTTCTCTTAATCCGTCCATGGTGATCATAATCATAGTCATAACCTGAAAAGTTTTGTTCCATGGTGTCTTGAAAAGTCGAAATTAATATCCTCGACCCAATGCAAATTTAAAAGTACACTATTTTCGTGAGTATATTTATGTAGTGTCTACATGTATTTTTTCTCTAGGGTTGACAAATGGAGGTTATCAATTTTCATGCTCAATAGTTGTATTAATTTTAAGCTACTCAGTCTAATAAGTAATGATTACAAGGCATTTTAGTATTGTATACTCTTTCAAGTTTAGAGAGGGGCATTCTGGTGTACCATGTACGTTTTGTACAAACCAAATGCCTACTTGTCTGTTAGTAGGTAGCACGTAACACAACCTAATCTTAATCACATGTTTTTGACAATAAAAGGTAGCAGCTACTCATTGGTATTGTCATTAGCAATTTTTTAGTCTTCTTATCTGTAGTTAGGGTAGTAGTATTGAGTTATATAAGCCATAACATAACAGCAAGGGTAGGAGTCAATGAACAGATCTGATCAGTTCCTTTAGACAAGTAGGCCGATCTCTGCCACACACCAGTCCGATCTCACCATCATAGCAGAAGAGTTACACAAACAATTGTAAAATATGCGATTTATTTTTATTTCTCTGTCTAACCTAACAATGCACACAAGCACCGTGCTAGCTTTTTACTTCAAGTAATTGAGTAAATCCAATCTTGAAAACGGTCATATCAAGGCCGATGAGTTTTATTCACACACATTAGCTTACAGTGTTCCAATTAATAAATGATGGTACAATTAATTGAAGTGTCAAATTATGAAAATGTGCAAACACACTCTTCCAGACGGTAATTTTCGTTTCTGTGATACATATAAACAAAACGATTACGCAAAAAATACAAAATAATAACAACAAAAAATACTTTTTTTTTTTATAGGCAGTGAGTGGTCAATGATAACTCAAGTTAACTTTTACCAAGAGAATGTGTCGACAACTACTTGGAGAATTCTGTTCAAATTATTCTTAATACGTGTAACTTAAAACGTACGTTGCCAAAGACAGTCTTTTTTACACATTCACGACTTTAAAACACGTACATATAGAGGTCTTTATGGTCCAAGAACAAAATCACGTGGTAAATTTAACAATTAAGGTTGCGAGTCCTTGTCACGATGACGATTTGGAGTAAACAGTTGCAGTAGTGTAGCAGCTTGCTGCTCGAGTTGGCGACGAATTGATTGAGAACTATCTGAAGGATGGAAATCAGTGCTTGTTGTAGTAGGCAAAGTGTTACTGAATTTTGGACTGTTCCCCTTCACTAACTGTTCATTTGCTGAACCCGGAAGTCTTGTCTGTAAAGGTTGAATAGAGTAGCCATGTTGAAAATTGGAATGTTGTAATGCAAGGGAGTCAACGTTTGATTCTAGATTAAAATGATTCAAGTCGGATATATTACCAGGAGTGGTGGATTGTGGAAGAGGTCGACCCGATTGTTGACTTCTTAACTGCTGTGCCTGAGAATCTGTAGGTAGCAATGGCATGAATGTTATGCCACCATTCCGTACTTCATTCAAACTATCATGTTCTGAATCTCTTGCCTCTGAAATAGACGCGAGTTGAATCTCTGGGTATTGGAGTAAAGCCAACAGCTTACTTTCCAAGCTCTCAGTGTTCGTTTCAGGGTTGCTTTCTTGCTGTTTTAGCAGTTTTGCTAAGCTTTTTTTGAGCGGCTTTGCGAGTCGAGGGAGAGATGCTACCAGCGCACGATAGTCCTCTGTACCAGACAACTGAATTAGTGGTAAAGGCTTCGTTTTATCCTCATCTTGATTAGAAAGTTCTCTTCGTGTACATGGGGCATCTGAACTTAATGCCCCAAATTTTCTCTGGCCTAAAGGCAACTCTCTTAATTCAGCTATTGTTAGATGCGAAAGAGCTGCTGGAGTCAAGTTAGAAATCAAAACTGGACATTCTGATCTAAGCTCAGAAAATATTGATTGGTCTGTATTAACTCTGGATGCTTCAAGGTCGAGGTAATTGAAGTCCGTATCATTATCTTTACTTTTAACCGTTGAACTCTGAATCTGCCCACTGCTTGAAAGCATGCTAGAAGTTTCATTTCGTAGCAAAGAACTGTCTGTAATTGTCAGATTCTTACTGGTACAGGGTTCAGATGTAGGCGAACTACCTTGATGAGACAAGTACATTTTGTGTATGCTACTACTGTTATGCCGTTCATTTGTATCTGACACTGATACAGGGGAACTGTTACCCAAATTGTTTTCAGTTAAAATGGTCTTTTCAGCATTGGGAAATGAACAAGATTTTTCGCCACAAATTGTTGGACAATGGCTAAATGACTGAAGGTCATCATCGTGACCAATTTTCTTTCCGCTAAAGTTACTACTGGTAAATTGTGCAGGAGGTTGAGCTTTGTAGTTATCGTCACTTTTCGCAGTATCCCTTGCACAGTCACTTGCAACTATCTCATTGCATCGATCATAGCCTCGGTTGCAAGTGGACGCATTTGAAATTGGGCTTGTATGTTGATTACTAGAAATGTGTGTTTGAGATTGAGTCACAATTGCAAAACTAGGAATGGATAAAACTAAATGTGCCTCATTATCAACTATGTTTGAAGGGCCGGCTTGAAATTCGCTTTTTTTCAACAGCAGTTCACGCAAGTGCTTACTGATAATACTTCCATTCAAGTTATTTGCAACATTACCTGTAGTAACACCTTGAAGGCTCTGGGTATTTCCATCTTTAACATCAGAACTGCTCGCGGAAACGTCTGATAATACCGATTCATTATATCGTTGATAAAAGCTCTCAGCTTGAAATAGCTTACTTGCTGCTGAATATACTAGCTGAGGTATATTCGCTAGTATAGCTTGGTTGCTGTCATCATTGCTTTTTTCTTCGATAAGTGGCGAATTACTGGGCAAGAATTGATGTTGGTTACAGGCTTCACTTTCTCTGTTCCCCAACTTAAAAGTATTGCTGCTATTTATATCGGTAGCAAACATTTCAGCATAGCGTTGTTGCAAATAGGATAGGTAAAATTCGTCAGTAGTAGCTGCATCGCTCAGGGAAGAAGAATTTTCAGGTACTGACCTATTCTTGTTCTTCTCATCACTGGATGCTGGGGTGCGAACATCTTGACTTACGACACCACTGCTGCTTATTTCTTGAGCCCCTTCGTTTTGTGGTGAAACAACAATCATGTTGGTAATTCCTGGTCGAAGCACAGCACTGCCTGAACTAATTAAGCATCTCTCTTGAGTTAGTGGTAAACTTGCATCTTTTTCTTCGTACAAAGGAGATTGAATTTTGCCAGGCACGGCCCTGTCTGCTGTATGTCTCTGTGTGAAGCTTTCTGTAAAAGCACTTTGTTGAATAAAGTGAGAAGCACGGCTGTCACAGGGTTTCTCTGATTGTTCAAAATGTGCATCCGAAATGGGTAGTTTTTCTCTGGGAAGAGACATAAGAGTTGAGTCTTTATTTTCGTACATTAGATTGGACTTTTCCCATATAGGCGGTGTGTCATTACTTATCTCTATTATTTTATTACCCATGATTAAACCAGACTGTCCTGAAGTGGTATTTTCACTTGCAGGCAATTCGCTACCGGATTGTCGTGCATCGGAAAGCAGGTTTTCACCGGGAGCTGAGCGCACCTCTGAATGGGTAGACGATTGCTGTTCACTTGCATATGTTGTAATACGTGGAGGATTTAAATATGAAGCAGGATGTTCCTGTATGTGAACAGCTTGAATTACATCTGGCAAAGGAACGTGTGACATACTAAGTTCACGAAACTCTGGTGGCGGTTGATGCAAAATTTCGTCCAACATTTTTCTTTTACCATCTTCTATGATTTCTGCTCTGATAGCAGGAGGAACTCCTCTGGATGACTTTGAGCTATCTGATTGCATGACAATAGTCAATTTATCTGTTGTTTTTTTGGAATCCACTTCAAAAACAACTCTTTGGGAAGCACCACTGAACCCTGTTGCACGCAAGTTTGAACTTCTGTTTGAATCATCTACTCCAACATTTTTATTGCCCGTGAAAGGACTCTGTGGAGCAGTTTTATCTTCCATGCTGCCTAGGTAAAACTTGAGCACAGTCGTCTTATCTTCACCCAATGTTGAAGCATCCTCTTCGCTCCAACCAGATTCAAGTGGTGGTGCTAGATATAAAGTAATTCGCAGTCTGCGACTAACTTTGGGAGGATATTTGCTAGTAAACACCTCTTGCACTTTAGGTTCGCGTCTGCTGCTTTTTGAACCACTTGGCTTTTCAGACTGGTTTGCACCTTTGTTATGCTGGAAAGCTGAAGACGGATGCCAAGGTGAGTGACTAGTGGCTCCCTGACTGTTAGTGGAACCTGAAGTCATAGTCGGCTTCAAAAACACTTTAGGTTTGTGCGTCCTTTCCTCTTGCAAACGATTCTTCTGCGATTTAGAGTGGTGTTTCGAACTCCTTCTATTGCTGTAATCGGCAGCAGTTGAAGCTGCAGGTTTAGAATGAGCAGGTGTTGGTAACTTTGAAGAGCAATGAGAATGGTGCGTCTTTCCACCACTGTTTCTTCCATTTACCTGACACGTTTTCAGACTCTGTTTCAATTTAGATTCTTTTAGGTTGTCGCGTTCTGATAATTTCGACTGTTTTGCCCGTTCATACACGCCAACTTTTTTATCGCTCGAGGTTGTGTTCTTCTGTGAAATGGACTCGAGTAGGGAAGCTAGCCAATTCGTATTAAATGCTTTGAGGGCAGCATCCGCTTCTTGGTTGTCAAAGGTGGTGTTGGCTGTTTTAATTGGAGGTGAAGTTCCAGCTTGATGAGTGCCTCTTCTTGTACTGAAGCCAGGTTCACAAGAATCTTTATTATGCCTGCGCGGGAAAACTTGCTGGCTTTCATGTTTAAATTGGGAAGTGCCTGTTGGTTCAAATTCAGCATCATTCCTTTTCGTTCTTTTTAACGAAGGTGAAGTAATAAAATGTTTCTTGTGGGCAGTGTGACAAGTAGTAATCAAGGTAGCTTTGTCCATTCCAGATGCGAGAGACCCACCCTTCCTTTTTCGATTACGTAACGCTATCGTCTTGGTCGATGGATTGTTTAAATCGAAATGACTGTCACTTGGCACATCTACTTGCACTGCTTCCGACATTTTTACTTTTTTGGTTCGTGCTTCGTGTTTCATCGATTGTTTCTTCAACTCTGCCGTCGACATGCTTGGATTGTCACTCCAGTTTTGAAGCGTTTTTTCTTCAGGAATTACTGAACGTTTGTCGTAGCCTTTTACAAATTTCTTCGATTCAGTTTGAGCATTCTTTGATGCATGCTCACTAATCAAATGTTTGTTACTGTAAAGTGGCTCATGTTGCTGCACAGTTAACACGCTTTCTTCCTCTGATTGCATTTGATAATATGGTGCTGTTAATGAAGGGAGAACATATATGTCGGAAACCGTGCTCACATAGGGTACATCTACTGAAGATGATGATACAACTTGTTGATGGTAGGCTCGCTTTGCTTTATAGCTCCTGTTCATAGTACTACATTTTGAGCTTTTAGAAGCATTTGTATTGTCTAAAACTCGAAGTGAATCATTTGGTAGCATTCGACTTCCAGCTGAAGTTGAATCTATAGAAGCATAATATTTTAGATCTGAAGGAGTCGAAATAAATGATGTCTGTGTAGAAGTTTGTCCTAGTAGCTTGGTCTTTGGTTTTGACTCGGCCATTTGACCAAAACCCCCAGTTT
>JAHWFP010003657.1:0-12829 GCA_023313725.1 Lithobius niger
CAACTCTCAGAGCGAACAGAGGTTACTTTAAATGAGTCTGCTGGAATTTTACTTGGATTTGGGGGTTCCAAAACCATAAAAAAAACGTTACAAGCCCCCTATCCACTAGATTTAAATGTGGGTCTGTATAGCATATTTATTTACACGGATCTCATTGCCAGTGATCAAATCGTTGGTTCTAGCCTGGCACCCTTGTTACGTAGTGTACCTGTAAAAGGATCAGACGGAGATGTCATAACAGAATCGTTCCAAAATTTATATTACCGCCCCCTAGTGAGGAATTCGTTTCATCAGGTGATGGTGGCGCTCCGTGACGATTCGGGGTATTTAATTGATTTCACCCCTAACGGGAGAGTTAGCATTACTTTACATTTAAAAAAAATTGACTATTAAAAATGAGGCTCCCTCCGCATAATAGTTTTGCAGCTTGCCACGCCCATTTCTGCAAACAGGCGGGTCTGGGGAATCCATATTTTGAGGGAGCTCGCTGGCAAAGAGGGTCAGGTTTAATAAGCGATTTCAGACGTGGTGCGATACCTTACGTAATGCCCTTAGTTAAACGGGCAGGAAAATATTTAATAAATAAGGGGCAGAGCTTTTTAAGTGATATACGTAGTGGTGTTGGCTTTAAAACTGCTGGTAAACAGCGATTAGGTGAAATAAAAAAAGATTTTCTTGACACAGTTCTTAATCGCCGCCAGGAGGGCTCTGGTCGAAAACGTCACAAGAGAAGACGAGCTGGCAGTCGGATCGTTCAGAACGCATCTAAGCGCCGCAGGGTAAGCAGCAAAAAAGCTAGGGGTGGCAAGAAGAAGAAGAAGAAAACAACGCACGACATATTTGAGTAGAGCGCATTCTCCTCAATCATAAACACAGCAGCATGTCTACATTAATTCACCATTTAAGCCCTGAGTGCTCCCAACCGGGGTATGACTTGTTCGACCTCCCTCCCACTGCAGTAGAAACGCAAGAAACACTACAAGTGCAACACTTCCCCATTAACTCTACTGCGGGGTCAGCCCCTATCGAATTTTCAGTAGTTACCACAGGAAGTGATTATTATTTGGACCTCTCAGAAACATACTTGCAGTGTTTTATTAAAATTGTGAAATCTGACGGAAGCGATATCTCGGACACGGACAAAGTTGCTCCCATAAACAATACACTACATTCTATGTTTCAGCAAATTGACTTGTATTTAAACGAAACTCTCGTCAGTTCAAGTGACAATTCGTACCCTTTTCGCTCACATTTAGAACACTTGTTGTCTTATTCTCAAGATGCAAAACTCTCCCAATTATGCACGCATGGCTGGTATGATGACACACCTGGAGCTCAGAATGCCAAAGATCCCACATCTACTACCTCTATTAACGAAGGCTTAAAAACACGCCATTCTAAAATTAAAGGCTCCAAAGTGTGGGAGTTGTTTGGTCGTCTGAATATAGACTTTTTTCAACAGCCTAGATATCGGTTAAATGGTGTAGACATTCGGTTGCGTTTAATAAGGTCCCCAGATAAATTCGTTTTAATGTGCGCAGATGACACTTTAGCTCCCAAGCTCGTTATTGAAAAAGCAGTCCTTCACGTTAAAAAGTGTAAACCCTCTGCAAATCTGTTGATATCTCATAATAAAGTGCTAGAATCTAGCAATTCAAAGTACAATATCCGTAAAATTGAATCAAAGGTATTTAATGTTCCTGCAGGTGCTCTAGACGGGTCAATCGATAGTGCCATCACAGGGCCTCTTCCCGTAATAGTAGGCGTGGTACTTGTTAAAAATAGTGCTTATGCCGGCAGTTACAGAGAAAACCCTTTCAACTATTATCATTACAATATGAACCATATTGCATTGTCGGTTGACGGCAGGTCAGTACCTACTAATGCCTTCACCCCGAATTTCAGCACCAATTGTTATGCGCGTGACTATTTGAGCCTGTTTACTGCTACAGGGCGCTACCAGCAGGACTTGGGGCTAGGACTGAAATACGAAGATTATGCCAAGGGCTTAAGCGCGCACTTCTTCGACCTGACGAACGACGAGGGAGCGACCTGTCCACATTTATCACTGGGTAGGCAAGGCACAGTTCGACTTGAACTGAAATTTAGTGAAGCACTAAAAGAGTCCATAAACGTTATCCTGTACTGTGCCTACCAAGTGGTAACAGAAATCGACAAGAACAGAACTGTGGTTGTAGAACAGTGAACAAAATGAACACATTACAATTGCGCCGCATATTACGTTCCGACCGTCTTATTTCACAAACCATGCATGCTGATGTTTTACCATGTGACTTGCTGCCCAAGACAAAAGTGTTAAACAAAACTCTGTATATAGTGAACTTCGACACTCATACTCTGCCAGGCTCACACTGGATCGCAATTCATGTAGACCCTTATAAAAATAGCACCATATATTTCGATTCCTATGGAAAACCACCAATTAATCGTTTTATTAAAAAATTTATTGTTGTAAATGGTATGAAATACTTTGAGTATAGCAAGGCACATTTACAAGGTGAGTGCAGTAATACATGCGCTGCCTACTGCTTATTTTTTGCTTATCACATTGCTAGAAGAGGTTCTTTAAAAACCATATTGAAACATTTTAACATTAAAACAAAAAATAACAATGATAAAAAAGTTGTAAAATTTGTTAGAACAATTTACAAACACATATTTCCAACATTACGTGTAAATACGCCCTGCTATACACAAGCCGCACATGCAAATTTTTAATATGTCTGTGTATATTTAAATAATACATTTTAAGTATTTACCTTGTTACATGTTTACCTGCTTTTTAATATACTCACCAAGAAATGAGGTTTTTAATTTTTACTATTTTGACTGGTGGAAGATGTATATTTGTTACACACTGTCAATAAATTAAGCTGTTTTGCACAATTTTTTTTTTTATTCAGTGTTCTAAATACAAACAATTACACAAAGTATTGGTTACTCACCCAATTTACTGTTATCCATTAACTGTACACTTCACAATTTAAAGGTATTCCATTTTTTTGAAAACACACAAACACACTTGCAGTTCACTGTTCAATAATAAATCCATTATGAATGATGGTCCAATAATAACGATTTTTACTGGACAATGTGCACACGCTACGAGACAGAGTCACTATCACTACTGCAGTACGATATCCACAGGGTACGTTAAATACAACTTGTAACTGTATAAAATTGCGAATGCACAGACACAGCAGAACACAATAAATCCAAAATTACTGAAAGTTGCAACCACATTTATGGAGAGGGCTGTATCCATGGTTCACTCACTTGTAGGCTTGTTACGTTTGTTTTTTTCCAGCACTGCGTTTATACGCTCATTAACTGCACCAATTTGATCGACGAGATTATACCAAGTATCCAGTGAAAGATGAATTCCTTTCATCGGGTGAAGCGGGTCACAAGCATTCTGATTCAGTTCGAATTTCAACAATGAAACAAGAATGTTGTTAGTTGGGCTGTAATGACGGTCTATGACGAGAAATTTCCCATGAGACATCTCATGACGATGCTGCACTATGTTGTCTTTAATGTGAGACGGCCAAGAAGTGGGATAAGCCAATTCGTGTTCCAAATTTTCTTTAGGAATAGGCCCACGGTATTCTTCCAGTTGAGAGATGGCGTCGCGAACTAATCCAATCATGCGTTCACAGGACATCGATTCCCATTCTTGCAGAGTAAGATTTAAACCAAAAATTGGGCTTGGAACCCACTTCAGAGAGATTTGGTTGAATGTGTGTTTACGCACGCAGACATACAGCTCAGATTTGAACATTCGAACCGCTACGAAAATGCCCTCTTCCCCGAGAGAAACGAATTCTTCTGGAATTCTGTATATTCCATTCGCAGGTATGGTGTAGAAATCTTCAGGTCTTCTTTTCAGCGAACTTAAACTGCTGTCATCATCATCGTAACAGGGTCTTGGACGACGGCGACAGTCTTTTTTAGGTGCCCTGCCATGTTCCAAATTGAGAGGATAATCAGTAGCCATATCACTTTCCATTCCGGGCACAGGTTGCGAAAGAAGACTGGGAGAAGCAGGTAAAGTTGGTGACGAGTGTAAATCGAGAGATTCACGAGGGCTCGGAACTGGACTTTGAGATGTGGGTAAGATAGGAGAGACAGAACCAGAAGCACTCATTTTCCACCTATTATCGCTAGTTTTCGAACCGAGAATGAACAACCGTTTTAAATGTCCCGCTTCCTTGTTCATTGCAAACAATATAACTGACAAAACTACCAGCTGGCTAGCGCGCAATGTCCTGTAATGCATGTTGATTGGCCCTGCCTCTCGCATAAGCTCCGCCTACGGTCATGCATCGGCTCCTGCTACGACAGACAGGATAGAGTGAGCCCAGCCCCTCCCTTTTCTCACTAACCCGACTCTGCAAATGTTTTTACAGAGTTTTTATTTACATAATCTGACTTTAAACCCAAACGACGAAAAGTTAAACTGATATGAGGTTCTGTAATTCGGGGCCTGCGGGGCACACCGTACGTGTAATGCTCAGAAGTTGGTGGATCTATTAATAAAAGTGAACCGTGCTTCAATTTTAACGTAAAGCTTTGTTTTTTCACACAACCACGGTTACGAAACGTCATCTCTCTTTCAATTCCGAAAGAAAGAATGGCCACACTTTCATTGGGGTTGCTAGCTTCCATTGCTTCAATAGTGTGAAAACCGTGAGAATCATGACCGCAGGAATAACGATTTATCATCACAAAATCGTACTGCATCCCAGTTATGTGACTAACACGATCCCGTAGAGCAAGTAAAAGATCAGTCCACGGTTTAGCAGTAAGTGTCAAGTTAGCATACTTATAACTTAATCCGGTATCCCCATGAGCTACATGCTTTCTAGGTATTTCAAAATAGCTTCCAAATATGCATATTTTTTGATTTTCTAAATAGTCTATCTGGCGTTCTAATAAAAAGAATAGGGATGCAGCTAGAGAGACGGGAAAAACTTGCAGAGATTCCAGTTCCAAGCCCTCCATGCGATTGTAACGTGTACTTTTACCGCTGGGTAAAAGAGGGTCTCTTACATGTCGAAGGATGGCCTCTGCAAATAAAAAACCATCTTTCTTTTTTAACTCCCCAACCGAGGGCCCTATACAAAAAAAACTAACTACGATTTACGAAACTGCAGCAAGAAAAATAAATAAACAAACGACTTACCTACATCTGGAAGCTCCTTGCTACATGCCATTTTTTTTTTTGCCTGTTTTAACCCTGTTGGTATGATTTTTCGTAGTTTTTACTAAAGTAATCCGTTCACTGTGGTGTTTTTCACTTTCACTTATAATTTTATAGAAGAAATACACTGCATAATCCTTTTGGTCTACATCACAAGTTATCCTGAACGAGCACGAAATGCGACTTCTACCTCATGAGATCGAACAGTTTCTAACTTTGAAAAATCAACGAGATTTAGCATCATTGACCGTTTACCTGCGCTCCACGTGTCACTCATAAGTATAGCCTACAGGTAAACGGTAACTCTAGCCACCTCCCACCTGACGTTTAATTTTTAAAATTTACCTATCACATAACCATCATAAGTCACACTTGATAAACCACGCTTATGACGTCACACCATACGGCAAGCAGGCAAGCTCCGCCCCCACACCCTCAGGCCTAATTACCTTAATTACACCCCCAACATGTATGCGTGCCAGACACGCCCACCCAGAGAGAGTTGGTACTCACTACTGACGAACACCATCAAGATGGCGACAATCAACAAGGAAGTGCCGGACCGTAAGTGGCCGCCGACACCAATAACATTCAGGAGGACCAACACCCCTCAAAAGAAAACAATGAGTAAATCGGGTGTGACCAATGCGCAAGCGGGCCAACACCACCTCCTCACGGCGACTGCGGCGACACGCTGAGCGCCATTCCTCGACAGTGCCTTTAATAGCTTGTAATTTATTACCGTCCTGTCTGTCCCACAAGGCTTGCCAAAAAGCGTGTAACCTCAGACGCAGAGTTGGAAAGGCATCCGAGGGAACAAGGGCGAGATCCCTTCCAAGAGGGCCAGAAAGGGACCCTTTCGCAGCAGAATCAGCTTGCTCATTTCCACCTATCCCAACATGGCCCGGGATCCAGCAAAAAAGCACGGTTTTCTGCTGGTCAGGCAAGCGGGAAAGCAAAGCTTGGACACGTTGTGTTAAGGGGTCCCGAGAATTGTAATTCGCCAAGGACTCCAGGGCACTCATGGAATCACTAAAGATAATGAAATGAGTGCCCTGAAGGTCAAGGATCCATTCCACCGCCAAACCGAGAGCCAAAAGCTCTGCAGAAAAAACAGAATAGCCAGATGGAAGACGATGGGCAACCGTTACTCCCTTACACACACAAGCACACGCCACGCCAACGTCTGACTTTGACCCATCAGTAAACAGGCGCTGATAACCGGCGTACTGAGAACACAACCGCGCTGAGAACCGGCGTATCTGTGTTCGTTCGCGGCGGAGAACTCAAGATAGGCCGCGGACACTATAATAATTTCTAACGGCAATTTAACCTATCAGGAGCCACGGAACGACAGCCATCAACCAACCACGTCTATTTAAGACCGATAAAAAGAGCATTATTAAAGAGGGTTACTTTATCCGATTAAGTTAACACCATCGTCCCACCATGTCGTTCTTACCTTTGAATCAAATGTCTCCCTGGTTTCCGCCGCGTAACGAAGGACCACAGAACTCCATTTAGCGCGTCAAGCAAATTTCTAATCAAATATGTCGCATCAGAATTATCGCTCGTCACATAAAGCATGATGCGGCTTTCCAGAGGTGCTGGACTATTCTCTGTTTACCATGATGATGACAGATTGTTCAGCCAGCAAGCGAAAGGCCAAACACAGTAAAACAGTCTCTCTTCCGCCAGAGCGCAAAAAAAACAAAACTAATAATAATTGAAAAGAACAATCCCTGACAAGACATGAAGTCCACAAGACTATTAAAAATACACACGCATTCTCTGTAATCTTGTGGGCTCGATCATGTCCTGGTATGGTAAAAGTTTAGGTCATCCACGGCACGATCACAAACAAATGCATTCGCTGCCAATCTGTCAGTCACCCTTCGTTCGCAGACATCCTTTCTTCGCAGTGACCCTTTTTTTAATTTAAAAAAAAACCATAATTTTGTTTGAAACGGTCAGAATTTGCTGAAAAATAACCCAAGCCTGACAGAATTACACGAAATTCAACGACAGATACCATATTTTAAAGAAAACCAAACTTTCCAAAATTACGTTCTATGAAATACAACGGCACAAATTTGTCAGTTAATTTCCAGAAATTTTCTTTATTGGGCGGTATCTGCTGAAATTACGATTTTCACAATTATGGTATCGTGCAAAAATTCCTTCTTCGAACGTCGGATTGAAACCCACGACCGACCAAGATACGATAGAACTTTAAAAAAAGAACCAAGGATGCACTAACACCAAGGCCCACTGAGATGGTCGCTGCGCTCCACTCCAGGCCCGTCAGCTTGCTTCTATTTAGTGACAGACACGCCAAGAGTCGTCCAGTACCATACAGCATGAGAATTGGTATCTGAACAAAATTTATGCTTTAAACTTTAAACACGTAAGGGTAACGATCAAATTGCGAGATCTGGCGCATATTGAGGGCTTTTCATGCATTCAATTAGTCCAGATACAAATTCCTTTGGGTTCTCAATCCGTACGGTACTGGACGACTCCTAGCGTGTCTGTCACTAAACAGAAGCAAGCTGACGAGCCTGGAGTGGAGCGCAGCTACTATCTCAGCGGGCCTTGACTAACACTGCGTTAGTAATTCGACGTGTCGTATGGTAGAATAAAAAAATGTGCAATTGACGTATGCAGTTGGAACGGCAGACATACGAACAGGACACTACTAAAAAATCTGAATGCGTGGTGTACTGAACAATATCTACAATATTGCACATTATATTTAAAAAAAAAAATTGTCTCGTAACTTTTGCTACTACGATACGGCAAATGAGCCAGAAACTTGTGTGCGACGATGCAAACACTGACCAGATGTTTTCATCCTACGCTGATATTGGTTTTGTTACAAGAGGCATTGACATTTTAACAATCTTCGAACACCATATTTTCAGTACACTCAGCAGGTAATTTGGAGGTGGGAGGGGGGGGGGTGAGTAGGAGAAATCGTATTGCGCTGAGGGTACGCGAGGTTAACCACTTTAAATTTTTTTACACTTTTTAGGTGTATTAACAAAAGTTACAATAATCATAGAAAGTTGTGACAAAGTCCACATTGAATATAACACTGCAATTTCATGTGGCCAGTTATTAAGCTTTACTGATTATTAGGGATTAAAAAAAAAGTCAGAGGCCAGGAGGAATATCCCGCCCTTCCCTCCCTGGCCAGTCCGCCACTGTAAAAACAGGACCACATTCGTTTTGCTCACTCGGTCAATAAGAAACAACACCACAAATAAGCTTAATAAAATACTGTAATATATCACACCCGAAAAGCAGCGAGGCTAGCGCAATAATAATAACATCAAAGGCTATGCGAGCCTCGCATTAAATGTACCGTCCAGATTCCAGCATAAAAATTCGGTGTACCATCCAGATTACCGCCAAAGGTAAGTGACGACTCTCGTTGTATTGTTCTTCGCGATAAGAGAGGAGCCACCTCGATGTCTACGTATAGTCTCTAACCGACCGCAATATTGAAGAGCTGACTTGTGAAATGCCCAGTTACACACCGGTAATTTTTCGTATTAGCGCACACCTTTACGCTGACGTCATCCACAGATCGTGTACTATCGGACGACGGTTTTTCGCTGATAAACCTCGGTTAGCATACTTCAAACGTCTTATGTATATTCTGTAGAGCATAATACCTTTTGAGCTTCAACAATGCAACTCACCCACCTACATACTTCAATTTCGTCGGATCAGAATTAAACAAATGTGTCTGGTTTTTGCGGAGATGTCGCTGAACAGATTTGCCTTCACCCGTTTTTTGGGCACAACCACATTAATTCGACGTGTGACACGTCGAATTAAAAAGGTTAATGGCAGGAATATACTCAAAAATCATGAATTAAGTAAAATGGGGAGGTAGCTTAAAAGGATTTGGGAAACAGACAAGGTTGTCAGATTTTGTCTAGCTTTTACATTCTGACTACAAATGAGTTTTTTCTTTTTCTTTTTTTGTACATAGTGAAACCTCTTTATAATGATGTCCAAGGGTCCTTGGAAAGTATAATGTTAAATCAGATTTATCGTTATAAGCCAGCACTTTTCCATACATTGTTGCTGGAAGAGTCTGCAAAATAGCATTGTTATAACAGGTTTATTGTTCTAAGAGGTATTGTTATAAAAAGGTGCAACTAATTGATCAAGTGAGGGTTTCAACTCGACTTTTTTGCACTTTGCTCCCTTTGTATATCTGCATGTCTGTCTATTTGTTCCGCAGGTATTCACATGAACGGATTTGAATGAAATTTGGTAGGAGTATTCTTTGAAATAAGACTGAAACGACGTATGTTGTTGATTTTCTACCTACCAAAAATCCAAAATGGCGGACCAAAATGGGGTTCAAGGAGCAGTTTTTGGCCTCGGATGTTTGTTTTTTATCCCCATGTACGAGACGGTTTTGCTATATTCACTGAAACGTATGAAAATGTTGCAAGAGCTAAGTAGGCGCAGAATGCTCGAAAATGGAGAGAGAGGTTTGTCCTTTTAAACTGCTAAACGGTTAGTTAAGATATTTAGGGGTAAGCACCACAGATTGAACGTTGTTTGAACAAATTTTAATTAGCCCGCTGGCACTATGTTAAAAAAGAGCCGTGTTCTTTACACCTGATGGTGGCCTGATGGTTAGCACGACCGTCTCCAGGGCCAGAGGTCCCGGGTCGAATCCGGCCTCAGCCACCCCTGGTATTTTCAGGCAGAGAAGGGCCCTGTGATGTCTCGTGCTCATGTCGATTGTGGCATGTAAAAGAACCTAGGATTTCCGATAGGGATAGTCCGATATTGATATCGGTATCGGTATTATCTGTATTTATCGGTATTTTTGCCATATCGGTATCGGACCACTATAAGGCTTCCGATACAGATATTTGTTATGCCAAGAAATGCAACCGTCTTACCTGCAAAACTGACACCAAGTGCAGCAAAACCAAAGCCATTTGCTCAGTTTGGAATGAAAATGTGGCACTTGTTGGTTCTGCTGCTGTAAGTTTTACAACAACCAACTGAAATCTAACTAAGAAAATGAATGTACTGAAGCCATAAGTAAGAATAAGAGTAAAAATGCTGTTATTGCTGCACAGAACTTTTTGGATAATCTCAACAGTTGAACCCAAGCAAAACCAGAAACCGAAGTTGGATTGTTTGTACAAAATATAAACTTTTAGTCTTGATTTGTTATTATTATCGGTATCGACATCTGTATCGGTATCGTATCGTATCGGATCGGATCGGTTTACCTTTCATCGGTATCGTATCGTATCGGTAAAAAGTCATATCGGCCGATCCCTAATTTCCGATAGGATTTACCTAGCAAAATTGACCCTCTCTCCTTCTGGTGCCATAGCTAACGCTGGATGCGCGTCAAAAAGCTAGTCAGTGAAAATTGTTGCTTTCATATTTTGATTCAGCATGCTTTAAAACCTTGGGTACGAATTTTCATACTTTCTGTCAAAAGTGAACAATTTTCAGCCAGTTTGGCCTTTAGCAACACCGCTACGGAGAGTACGCCACTCCCTTAAACCCTCTCCCCCCACCTCCCCCCGATAAAACCAAGTTACAGACACAGAGCATTGCTAGTATAACAAACACAAATAAATATAAGTACAAATGTAAATTGCTTTATCTGTCAATTTTAACAGTCAGTGTGTGGCTTACCTGCTTGGCTTCAGGAACTGTACCACCAGAAACAAGATTTCCTGACTTGGGATCCATTCCCAACTGGCCCGATATGTACAGCGTCTTGTCAACTAAAACAGCTTGACTACAATGAGAGAAAAAAGAAAAGGGCAAGCTTATAAATCCATGTAAGTCCGTAGGACATACAATAACTATCACTTCATGTTCCATCGCTTGTCACAAGGTGGTGTGGTAGAGACGCTTGGGTTGCGTTTCCCGGTTCCGAGCGAGTTACAGGGGATTTAACTTCGCCAAAATCATTTTTTTTTTATTAAAGCATGGCGAAAAGGCGTCAACTTGACGATGCGCTAGAACTGGCGTTAACGGATACGCGATTTCTACCCCAGTCGGCCTTGACTTGAGGCCATCTAATTCCTTGCCTCAAAGCCGTTTCCTCCTAGTGGTGTTAACTAGAGGGAAGTGAGAAAAACTGTTCTCTTAACTCGAGGCGACTGATCCAAACTCCTCCCACTTTACGTAAGCGTGACGTCATGGAGCTGAGATGTTGCTGAGGCAAGTTAGGCAGGTTTTTCCTCACACACTTACTGATCCAACATGGCTGCCATCTACCAGTAGTAGATGAGATGGTCGTGTTTCTAAACTGTAGGAAGTGAGATATGGAAAATGTCTAAATTTAGAAACAAAATCCAATTAAACAGAAATTAACAAGCATTTGTATTATGTTCTTAATAACATTTCTCTCGCTGAAAATTTATGTGGCAGCGATTATTGCTAATTTTTTTAATATTGAGAACGACAAGTAGGGCAGTGCTGTTTCTAAACTGATCGGTTTTGATGACGTGGTGGGGCGTGGCTTAGAGGAATACATCTCACTCTTCCCTCTACTTTAGAAACACGCCCCCTCCAATGGCATAAAGAAACTCACTAAACCCATGACTTTTTTGACTTATGGTGCCATAAGACAAAAAAAAACATTCCAGTAATTCATAATGTATTAAAAATAAGCAGAGATATTGAAAATTGTCTGAAATGATTTACATGTTCGTAATGTCGTAACAGGGTGTACAAGAAGAGCTATAGGCAGGTGCTTATTTGACGTAGACAAGTTCTCTTAGCATTATTTAAAAAAAAAAGAACAGAACATTCTCACCCTTCAGTCAACCGTAAATATTTCCATTTATGTTAATTATATAAGTCGCAGAAGAACTTTTCGTCGGGAATTATTATGAATTTGCCCATAATTCCTTAACAGGTATGCAAAAAATAGCTGTATGCCAGTCCCGACCTGAAGACAAGTTTTGTTAGCCTCATAACATGAGAAACCTTCCCACCTTTCTATCAAGACTAATTATACAGGGTGGTCTAAAAGTCTGGTCACACGCAAATAACTGCCGATATAATGATCCTACTTTAATTCTGAAGACATTATTTGTAATGTAAGGCAGATATGGGGAAGCCAATGAAGATATTTTCAATGAACTTGAAAACAGCATTCAAGGTCATCAGCATTCTATTTTCCAAATGGCGCAAAATACAGCACAAAAGTGAAGTACAAAGTTGTACACGAGCGTTAAACATTACTAACTGCGAAAACAGATTGAAAATTGGGGCATAATTGCAATAGATATGAGGAAAACAAAACAGCAACAAATTCTTCCCTGAACGTTTAACTGCCCCGCAGGAAAGCTTGGCATGCATAGCAGTTAAAACGTTCAGGGAAGACTTGGTTGCTATTTTTTTTTCCTCATATCTATTGCAATTATGCCCCAATTTTCAATCTGTTTTCGCAGTTAGTAATGTTTAACGCTCGTGTACAACTTTGTACTTCACTTTTGTGCTGTATTTTGCGCCATTTGGAAAATAGAATGCTGATGACCTTGAATGCTGTTTTCAAGTTCATTGAAAATATCTTCATTGGCTTCCCCATATCTG
>JAHWFP010003658.1:0-17219 GCA_023313725.1 Lithobius niger
TAAACTGGTTTGAACATCGGACATTTTTCATAAATAAGCAAAGTCGTCACCTGTTACAAATAAAAAATATCGTGAGTTGTCAACATCTAAAACATAACTAAGCTGGAAAGTTTTTCGGCTTTATGCCTAAAAAAATATACATTATTTACATTTTTAAGTGAAATCGCCATAAAGACGATGCTCTTCTGGTAGGTAAGAGTGCTGCCCTCAGGTTTTTTCTTCGGTGGTGTTGAGGTGTCCTCACCACGAGCGTCTGATACAAGACCGCGTTTACAGCGGCGAAGCCAACATCTAGTTTTAACGTAAATTTGCAACAGGCTAGGGTGTGAGGGTTGTCTGTAGCTTGTACTCATCCGTCACATTCATGTCATCATCCATCCCCCTGTGTGTGTTTGGACGATGTATGCTCAAGCATGCTCAGAGTTAGTCTATGGGGGGAGGGGGTGGTTACACTTTTGGTGCGGGTGTAGTTCACCGTGGTGGTGAAACCCGCACCACACTTGCATTGCCAACTGAGACTAATTTGTGTTTGGAGCTTTTAAATCCCCAAGAGTCTCGTGCATCACTACAGGCCTTGTTGTCATGATCCTATTAGTGGGGTTGAGAGTGATGAGATGGGATCGTCGGTTCGCTAGGCCGTCGCATCACCGCGTGCAGGCTGGTTTTGTACACAGTAGACGACCGTTAATCAGTGGCATGCATGTGTATCATGGACTACCAGTGCACAGTGGATCGCAGGAAGGTAATGTTTTGCCTGTACTTAGTGGCTCTAATCACTACTTGCTTTACACAATGCAACACCAGAATTCAAACAAGTCCATTGCTGGGTTCTTGCGAATTTTCGTTAGCTTTGCACTGCCACCTTCATCAGGCACAAGCCTGGAGTCCATCAAACGCGCTAACATACCTACATCCACATTTGTGCTTCAGAAATGTGGAAGTTGGTCAGTTAGTACATTTGGTGGACTTAAAGCTTTTGCCCGATGAAGGTGGCGGTGCAAAGCCACCGAAAATTCGCAAGAACCCAGCAATGGACTTGCTCTAATTCTGGTGTTGCGTTGTGTGAAGCAAGAAGTAAGTGATTATGTCTACAAACCAGAGTAACAGGGCTGAAAAGGCCGTTTTTACAATTCTTAGTGGTTCGTCGCAGCTTTGCCATGTTGGAACTTCTCCACTTTGATACTTCTCCACATCGGCACGTCGCCACGTCTCCTCTTCACAGCGTTGGCACTTCGCCAATTAGGGAGTTTTTAGCTACGTCTGATGGCTCTTCAAGGGTGCTTCGTGAATCTTGCTCCCCCTTCCCCCTCCTAGGAAATTGTGCGTAGGAATGAGTAGCATTATGATGACAGTTCATAGGATGACAGTCAGTCTGCTGATGAGGATGACACTTTTGGATAACTGGTTGGTTTTATTCCGTGGAGGCAATTTGCCGATTCCATTTGTACCATTATCTCCCAAAGATGTTTTGTAAGGAGCAGCCGACGCCCGTGGTCAACTCTGCCAACTCGCCAAGGACGACGTTTTCTAATTCCGGTTCCATCCATGCCCCGTCTCACTCTTTACCCCAGTCGCAAGTGTTGTTTCGCTAAAGTTTGAATCTTGCGGCATTGGAAGGATTGCATCGAGATTAGTTTAGTCTATTCTTTGCCACCGCATGACCTGAAGTAGTGAAATTTTTTCTTACTGTGTCTGGATTGGAAGCACCCAAGTGTGCTTGTTACCGCACTTTTCCGGAGGCAGAATTTATTATCAATCATGCTGCGATGGAATTGGATTCTTGCCTGTCTGGCTCTGCTATGATCAAGACGCCTTTTTGCCGGGCTGAGAACGTTAAGCATTTGGTTAGGGGGTGCCTTCTGACCGAGTCTCACTCGGATTTGGCCTATTCTGCATCAACGGTGGCCCTCTGTGCTTTTCTGGCTGAGTTTTTCCAGGAGGGTGACTTTAACTTTGGTCTTCGAGCAGTCGTGAACATGGTTTTCCGACGTAGAGAAGCATATCTATTATCTCGACTCGGCTTCTGGGACCCTTCTGGACCGGTTGCAGCTGCTACCCGTTCATTTTTCTGCAAGTCTTTTCAATGATAAGCTGCTGTTTCTAGTTGCCTTGAAATATCCATTACCTTTTTAATAGCATTCTCCTTCTCAAAATGCTGTTCAATCTAGAGAAATTAAATCGAAGATGTCCTTCCGGTTCGCTACCTACTGCGCAGCCTCCTTCATATAAAAAGCCGAAGCGGAGCGGTATGCTCACCTTTTCTTCTCTAGTCACCGTGCTGTTGACGTCGTTCCCGCTGCGTTCCTCATTCTACGTTCCGCATCCCTTGGTAATGCCGTTCCCATGCCACGAGCTAAAGGAACACCGAAGGATGGTTCATCGTCCCGTACTCCACGTTCCACGTTGCCAGTTGCGGACAATGTTAATTCTTGAATTGACAATGGAACAGTATTCGTTGGAACAAGCGCTTTCACCTCCGAATCCCTTTCTTTAAGAGCCGTCCCTGCCAGTACCCTGCGACACTGCAGCTACGTCCCAAATTCCCTGTATCCGGTCTCCGCCGGTATGGGACCTGCGTTTCCTTTCCGAGGAGCTCTCTCAAACAAAGGAACAGTATGCTTGCCTTAAACTCCAACTCAAAGCCCGGAAAGTTGGTGCCAAACTAGCCTCCTCTGCAGGACCACGACTCACTCGTTTGGACTTGTCTTCACATTCCTCCCAACCTTCAGTTACTGGACGTTCCGCCACTCAGCGGACCGACGATCTACTCACCTCATCCCAAGTGCATACTCTTATGGACTCTTCCCTCCAGATTATTAAATGGAAGGCACCAGTCTCAGCCTATACTTAGTCCTGGCTTGCTTCCATCCCTAAGCGTCACCGTCCGTCTATTGCGGACGCTGGTCCCTCTACCGTTCCGGATAACCCGCCTCCACGTTCCGTTCCGCCAGCTCCTTTGCTGACTCCACCCGTTCCTCCTGCGGATGACGACTTAGATTCTTACTACTCACCTGACCCGTCCCTTTCAGATCATCCTGGCCCTCCGTTCCCCCTTGGAGATCCCGCTTCCTGAACTATTAAAGACTGTTAAAGGGCTCGTTACGGACTGCTTCCTATACAAGCCTTCCTCTTCCTCCGACCCAGTCTCCAAGAACCGTGGCCTTGCGATTGGTTTTGGCTTTGGCCTGTGTGACCAACTCCCACACCAGCCTCCGTTGTTGGGACAGTCAATAACACTTCTCACCACTTTACTCAGGAACGGCGACGTCCTTCTCGGTAACGGAACGCCTCTCTAATTGGATAAAGAGAGGCCTCCTCGTCCAGGCCGTAAAAGTTACTTCTTCCGTCCCGTCGGAGAAGGGACGGCCAATCCAAGAAACTTGACACTTATCCTCAGTCGGAATTCCTTACCACTGATGCCAATTCAAATACCGATGGAACGGACGATTTACTTCGGTTTTCGTTCATTATCACTTCTTTTTAACGCAGTACCAAAAGTGTTCCAGTTACTCCAAACTAGCACATTTTTGAATGCTTATACTGGCATTCTTCCTCAGGCTTGGGCAATGAGACGCACACGCACCAACTGTCCTACTTCCACACCGAACGCGATGATTCCAATTCTCTCCCCCCTCCCTCCGCCCCCCTTTTCATCGATGTATCAACTTTCCAGGTTGCTGCTGTCAAGCTCCGCGTGTGTCGCTGTTGTAACAGGGAGAAACTTCTTCCACTTTGTTTCCAGTTTTTAGCCCCACGGAGGTTGTGACCTACATGCCTGGAAGTAGTGAGCGGGTTAAGAGGGCTCTCGGTAAAATAGGAATACAGTGTGTATTCCGCAATCCCCTGAATATTCGGAAGCTTCTCGGCAAGAAAATCCTAGATGAAAGACGACCCGAAAATAGGAAAAACACCAGGAGAACAACCCTAACCAGAGCCAGAACAGCATGAACCAGAACAGGACGAGAGACTAGCTATAACCGCAACGCAAGTAGAACACCATTACCAAACCAGGAGTAAGACGAAGAATACGAGAGAAGTAGAAAGGGTAGACGGAGAAAAAGAGGAGGAAAGTGAGAAGAGTGAAGAAGAGAATGTTGACGAGAGTGATGGTGAAGAAGAAAAACAAATCTACGATGAGGGAAAGCTGCCCATCTACATCTGGGGCAGTCTATTGGATTCCGTGTAGTGACTGCCCTCTTGGTTATGTCGGCGAAACGAAGAGAAAAGTTAGCATAAGGGTCAATGAGCACGCGAAAGCCACCTCTAAGAGAGACAACAGAAGCGCAGTTGCCATCCACAGACTGAGAACGAGGCACGAGATTGACTGGGAAGGAACGAGAGTGATGCTTAAATCCAACTCCTACAAAGAGGCACACCTCCGTGCCTTGGAGGCAATTGCTATCCAACACTGCCAAGACAAAACAGTGGCACTTATGAATGTCCAAGACCCTGCAGTTAAGCAGATTAATAAAATTGTGACCCCCGAACTGTGTGAAAAACTGGAAACAAGTGGAAGAAGTTTCTCCCTGTTAACAACAGCGACACACGCGGAGATTGATAGCAACAACCTGGAAAGTTGATACATCGATGAAAAGGGGGAGGGGGGGGGGGGAGAATTGGAATCATCGCATTCGGCGTGGAAGTAGGACAGTTGGTGCGTGTGCGTCTCATTGCCCAAGCCTGAGGAAGAATGCCAGTATAAGCATTCGAAAATTTGCTAGTTTGGAGTAACTGGAACACTTTTGGTACTGCATTAAAAAAAAAAAGAAGTAAGTGACACTGATGCCAAACTGGATTTTGGCTCTTCCCTCTATCTTCCTCGAAGAGCTGCGGTTCCTGTTTTCGTCCTACGTGACAACAACCGCATCCTCCGCCTTGGACTTCGTGCTGCGTCCCAGGCGGACGTCCTCAGCACTGCCGCTAACGTACTGTGTGAAAGACTCTGCACGGTGTAAAGAAGCTAGTCTTCACCAACAGATTTGAGAGGAGACCTCTACTCAAAATATCAAAAACCTGAGGGTTTATCGTTTTCGCAATGAACATTATTTTCTTCACTAGCGCTCGCTAGCGCTCATTAGGCCTATCCTGACCTCCGTCTTCAAAACACCATATCTTCAAGAAAAATGGACTAAAACGTTTGACATTTGCGGCCCTTAATAGACCTACACTTTCTCAAGACTTCTGCGAAAACAGAACTTTAAATTTCCTCTTCAATAATTTTCCACATCACTTTGAAAAAGTCACCAAAATGACCGACGCCGCACGCAAATCTTCAATCGCCATTTTCGAAAATTCTGTATATATTTGTAATAACTTTTATTCTTTTCTAGGCATAAAGCCAACCAGCTTAGTGTTGTTTAGGAGAAATTTATCCTCCCATGTATGTATTTAAAAACTCAACACTTGATGTTTTTATTTTAACGAAGGCCAAGTTATTTATGAAAACTTCGACTGTAAATTTTATTATTAGCGGCTGCAATAATATGTCACCAATATTCATGCATTATAGCATTCAGGGAATAAGCTGGTATATTTAACCTTTTATTTAATTTAATTGGGCAACAGTTAAGCAAAAACTAGGTCTCTGAACACTACTGAACTCGGCAACACTTTCCTTCGAATTTTACCGGACAATTTTTCCAAAAGTGTTTATCTTGTATATTTTTTCCTGGGCTCCGACCATAGTAACGTTCCTTCTATCAAAAATTATGTTTGCTTACAGAATTGAGCATAACACTTCGTCCCCCTCCCCCTCCTCCTCCTTCTATAGTTGCAATGCATAACATTGTAGTTTCATAAAAATGCATATAGGCCTATTTTCACGTTGTTATGAGTTTAACTCAATGCACTTCTCAAGCTAAGGCCTCTAAAAACACCCAAAGTCGGCAATTCCCTTTGCCATCCAAGCTCCTTCAATCCCTGTCCAATCAGAGTCCAAGGCTACCCTGCCCGTCCGCGCTGCCATGCCAACTTCCGGTAGTGACAGCCTGGTCGGCCAGAGTCAGACTCCTCTCCTCCTCAAGGCATCCCTCTACCCCGCACCCCCCCTCCGTCGCTCTCCTACAGGGCCGCGGTTTCCCTCCTACCTGCAGGCAGGCAACAGGTATAAAACAGACCTGAGGAACTGCATCGACAGCATTGGCTCAACTCCAAGTCAGACGTTACTACGGCGGTCGGAGCAGAGATGACCCCAGTCCGAGTGTTGCCATGCCGGGCAAGGTAGTAGTTTAGAAAACTAGTTTTAGCTTTAGTTTATTTTTTTCGAACATTATTCTAAATTTTTAAACTTAAAGATTTAAACTTAACATTTGACTTGGGTTTCGCGATTATGGGTAGTTAAACCATCGGCATTTTCTGGTGTCCCCTCCCATAACTTAAAGGTTTAAGGTCCCCTTTCTAAAAACCGGCTTTTTTCTGTTTGTCTCACAAAATGTGAACAAACCTTTTTGAGATCACCAAGGTCCTGTAGCAGTGGCGTAACGTACAGGTAGGCTAGGTAAGCATTGCTTACGGGCCCCCCGCAACTCGGGGGCCCGCCAGGCGTCAAAATATGGAAGTGGACAAAATCATTGAGATTTTTTTCATTGAGAAAAGCATGCCGAAAGTATCGCCTTAAAAGCCTCAAGTAGTGAACTAACTATTGTATGTAAATGTGAAGTTCAAAGTGCAAAATGTTATAAGCATGTCCAAATTCCCATTTTAACACTTGTAATAATGTAGCTACCAAGCAAAGCTTATAATAATTCGATAGTTAAGTAGGCAAAAAAATACCACACAGACATATTTTTTTTTATAAATCTTTTCAAACATTATTGTTTGTTTGCATTACGAAGTAATTTTTTTGGCTGAAAAATTGTTGGTTGTTCAGGTAACGTAAACCAAACAATGTACAGTATGTGTATTATTTGGACCAAGACCAAGAAGGTCATCGATTTTTTTTTGGAGGAGGGGAATAAATGGGGGAGGGCCCAACCATAAATTATGCCTATGGGCCCAGAGACACTTTGTTACGCCACTGTCCTGTAGCATAATTACAGAAGCACAGACTTCGATGGTACGGCCCAGATTATTGCTAGCTTGACTCAATGTGAATAAGTAGATTTGATCTTGTGCAAGATGCCTTGAGACATAATCTTAGACTAAGCTTGAAATTGTAAGGTACTCTTTCTAACTTAGAGGTGTTTACACCAAAGAACATTTTCTAATCGAAATTGTAAGTGTGAATTTTACTTTGAAATTCGTTGCCGATAATTTATTCATGTAAATTAATTTTTCGTGTGCTTTCACTGAGAGCTATTTTGTAAAGACTAGTTGCCCTGTAAAGTGTTTCTTTCCCCTGTTTATTAAAACGAAGAGTTTTAAACTCAGTTACTTCTAGAGAGATTTAATTTGCTAGTGTTTTAACCAAAAACAACTCTTTTTATTTGAAGCCTAAGGTTAGCAATTAAACCACCCACCTGGTGGCAGTGAACCAAAACGAATAGATAGTACTAAAACTGAAGATAGGACATACACGCTCTGTTCCTAACCGTGCAGTAGTGACTGCCATGCTTGTTTAAACTCCGTAAAAGTAAAAACGGCCACCCGAAGTACTTCTAACTTTCCCGAGACCACACCACATGTCGGTGCAGAGCAGTAGGCACCTCAAGGACCTGTGAGCACCGCTACAAGGGATCCTCCTACTGAGGTCACCCGCCAACTGGCGTTCCTCATCAATCAAGTTTTTAGGAAGAGTTGCTTTGCTACCTACCATGCCTTGCATTGGGTCAAGCGCGCACTCTTAAACTCCATGCTCCTCTTACGAGAAATAGCCCTGAACACTGCACCTAACCTCCACGATTCAACTCATCTTCTCCGGTATCAGTCCGTCCATGAATCAGAATCCCTATTCCGCGGATTGATTCCTAAAGTGGCTCCTCACCTTGACATCTCCGGTAAGCCTCGTTACAACAAGAATCGCCAGAATCGACGTCCACATTCCGTTCCGTCTTCCAAGCCTGACCAACGTAAGGAAGATTGGAAGGTCACCAAGACATCAGACCCTGCTTCGCCTCCGGTGCCACGTTCCGCATCGCCCTTTCCATCCCGTTCCCAGAGATAAGGACGAGGTCGTTCTCTGGGCCGTCACTCCACTCCTGACAGACCGCAGCGTTTCTCCTCTAGTTCCCGCAACAGGGGACGTGACAATTACTGACATCGGTCTTCGGTTCCATGTCAAAGCTTGGCAGAAGGTAACCTCCAATCCAGTGATTCTTTTAATTATCTTAAATGGTTTCAAGCCAAAGTTTTTACAGAAGCCCCCCATGCAAGACCCATCTTGGAATTTGAAAACACCAGCCCCCATTCCGCTCCGGACGGAAATCACGTCCCTTCTTCAAAAACAGGCAACCCCCGTTCAGCCCAAGTTTTTACAGCAGCATCTTTCTATGCAGCAAGAAATCAGGCGGAACACGCCTCATTTTCAACTTGAAACCACTGAATCAATTCATCCTCAATCCACATTTTTAAATGGAAACAGTCTCTTCCATCCGACCCAATGATTGGACAGTGTCACTAGATCTTGCGGACACATACCTTCACATTCCGCTTCATGCATCTGTCCGCCATCTATTCCGTTTTCTGCTAGATGGAACGGTGTTCGAGTTCCTCTACCTTCCCTTCGGACTGAACGCCGCCCCGCGCATCTTCACCATCTTCCCGCGCGCATCTTCCTCTGCCTATCCAGTTCCCACGGCCGCAGAATTATTCAGTGAATTAGCAGGCAGTGACACTTTTTCCCTTATCGATCTTAACGATGCATTTCTGCAAATTGAACTCGACAAAGAGTCACAAGAAGCTTTGACAATAAATACACCCCTGGGTTTGTTTAGATGGCTTCGCGTACTCCTGGGCCTGGCGTCCAGTCCTGGAATTTTTCAGAGGGTAATGACTCAAGTCACCAGTAAAATCCCCAAATGTTTCCCGTTTTATGATGACATCCTAGTGAGCGGGAAGGGGGGTGAGCATGACGAATCGTTAAATAAACTGTTAAGTGCTTTACAAGATGCAGGAGCCAAACTTAGGATCGAGAAGTGCAAACTGTCGCGGCCTGAATTAAAATATTTAGGCCACATGATAAATGCAGAAGGCCTGCATACACTCCCTGAGGTTATCGAAGCAGTCACAAACGCTCCTAACCCAACATGTATTCAAGAGCTACAGAGCTTTCTGGGTTTTGTAAACCATTACTCAAATACCTACCGAATCTTGCTCATATTCTGTCACCAGTAACACGTTTGTTAAGCCCAAGTGTGAAGTGGGTTTGGGGGGCAGAATGCGACCGAGCCGTGAGTAAAGTAAAAGAATTATTTCTTAAATCAAAAGTTCTGGTTCATTACGATCCGAAATTAAAGCTCAAGCTCGTTTGTGACGGCTCACCCTACGGGGTCGGCGCGTGCCTGATGCATGTCATGAAAAACGGTGAATCACGGCCGATAGCTTTCGCTTCACGTAAACTCACTCGAGCGGAAAGAGGCTACTCGCATTTTGACCGGGAAGCTCTCAGCGTGGCTTGGGGAGTGAAACGGTTTCATGAATACGTTTATGGTCAGCGATTCATACTGCAGTCTGATTAGAAGGCTTTAGTTTGGATTTTTGGCCCTAAAAATACCGCAGATGGCAGCCGCCAGGGTTCAGCGTTGGGCAGTGATGCTTAATGCTTACGATTACGAATTCGAACACATTCCCGGTAAACTTAATTTGACGGCAGACGCTTTATCGCGCCTTCCCCTCCCAAATACCGAGGAATTCGAGAAAGCAGAAAAGCAGTACAATATTCTTGCTTTAGAAACTATTTCTAATCTTCCAGTTTTAAACGAGACACTCGTTCTTGAAAGTAAACGTGATAAAATCCTTTCAAAAGTTTATCGTTATGTGAACCATGGTTGGCCTGACAAATGCGAAATTCCCGATCTGTTACCGTACTTCACACGTCGTGCTGAAATCTCTGTCGAAAACGAAACCTTATTTTGGGGGTATAGAGTCCTGGTGCCGACGGCCTTGCGGAGACAAATCTTGAAAGATCTACACAGTGCTCACTTAGGCATAGTTAAATTGAAAAGTTTAGCTAGACAAAAAGTCTGGTGGCCTAAGATTGACTCTGACATTGAAAATAAAGTCAAATCATGCCAAAATTGTCAAGAGTATAAAGATACTCAAACGTCAGGTCCTAAGCATACGTGGGAATATCCACTAAAACCAAATAATCGCTTACACGCTGATTTTTTGGGGCTGATGGACAATTACATGTTTTTCATTCTTGTAGACGCACATTCAAAAATTCCTTTTGTGCATAAAATGAAGTCAACAACGTCCGCGCGTGTCATTGACGTTTTAAACAATCATGTAGCTTTATATGGTTTAATGGACAGCTTAGTTACCGACAATGCTGCCCAATTTTTGTCCTCTGAATTCCAAAATTGGTTAAAATCCAATGGAATTAGACACATGACCGGGCCAAGTTTTGCGCCTTGGACCAACGGTTTGGCTGAGGTATACGTCCGTAATTTCAAGAGAGTCTACAAGGCCGCTCGGCGACAGGGGTCTACTATTCAAGAGAGTATAAATTCTTACTTGTTATCAGCACGAATCACTATCTCGGCTACCACGCAAGCAACACCCGGAAAATTATATTTTAACCGTGAATTAAAGTCTCGGCTGGATTTATTGTTACCTGACCCTATTGCAGCCGTACGCCGTAAACAATTAAAACAAGTACAGAGCACCCACCATCGTGAGTTGAAAACGTATCAAATAGGTGAAAAGGTTTGGTATCGTGACTTTTCAACGACAAATGACAGGCTATGGTCAGTCGGTATGGTAAACCAAAAATGTGAAAATCAGTCCTATACTATCGTTGATACTAATGGTAATACGATTCGCAAACATCGCAGGTTACATACCACGGAGAATGATTATCCAGAACAGCCTCCAAACGCACTTGTTTCGACGGCGAAACGCAGTAATTTCTCCATGCATAATGAGCAAGATCACTCAAATTTCAAACGCATGTCTTTTGGCGGCAAACAACGTGAAAAGCCAAGTTTCGCTGACGTAGTTCCTGAGCGTCGATCTCTCGGCCAATCCAGAAAGTCAATTTCTGTTACTGAGGGAAAAATTCCACCAATCCAACAGCTTGAAAAATCACCTGAGAATTTACATCGCAAGTCACCAGGTGGCAGGAAATCTCCAGCGAAATTACCCCACACACGCGAAGTGGATGAGTCTGCTAACGTAAATAACCAATCACCTTTGGCTACTACCAGCGCCCCTCTTGAAGGAAATTCTAAGCCAGAAAGGTCACAATCTCCATCGATTATTACGTCACCATCCACTAAGCAATCACCACCGAAGCCAGGTCATGCTAACAAAAAAGCGAAACCGAATCCCAATAAACGCAAAGTTGTGCTATCACCAACACAGGTTGATATTGCAGCGCAGCTTCAAAATGCTCATCGTTCAATGAGACTGCGTAGAGCTCCAGACAAGCTCAATTTGTAGTTTTTTTGCAAAATTACCATTTGGCTACAACTTCTTCGTTTTTTTTTGTTGTAATCCGTTATTTATGAATTAAATGATAGTTCTTTTTAAACTGTAGCGAGTAACGCTAAAACGTTTTGTCCCCTAGTTATTCGTGCAGAGAATCGGCTCTGTTAATTTTAAAAATGTCCACCTTTAAAATTAGGTAAAAATGTAAGTGTATTTTGTTGTTTGTGTGAAAAATTAATTTCACGATTTTATCTTTTTTGTATGGTTGCTGCAAAAAGAAAATTAACCAAAAAAGGCTACGAAAATTAAAACAACATTGAAAATTTAAATTGAATTTATTGTAAAATTGCTCCAGAAATCAAAACAGAAATTTAAAACTGGCAAGTTTTCAGCCAGTTTATTAATGTTTAATTTTTTGCTGAATCATGTACATCTTCAGTTCTTTATTTTGTAAAACAGCTTTCAAAAATAGTGTTTAGTTTTTCCTCGAAAGCGAAAAATTATGCATCTTTCTTTAAAAATAGGTAGTGCACTAAAAAATACATCTTGCCTTCGTAATCATAATTTTATTTCCAGCCAGGCTTAGATTATTTTTTTTTCTGTTTTTTTTTCGCTCGCTGCATTGTGGAGTCGTCACTTGTGTGCTCCACAATGGCAGCCATCAATTTCATGTCAATATGTTAACCCTACCAAGATACCCCTTTAACTACTAATAGGCTATTCCATAATTATATATTGTATTAAGTTGCATCACATGACTTCCTGTTAGAATTGTATTTAAAGAGACGTAAACAGGAAGTTCGCTGTCTTATCAGCTGTAGCCTACACTCTGGTAGTCCGTGTGTTTATTTCCATTGGTGCCCACGCTGGGCTAAGGTGTGTCCCCGCCTAGGACATCACAGCTTCATGCATCTGTCCGCCACCTATTCCGTTTTCTGCTAGATGGAACGGTGTTCGAGTTCCTCTGCCTTCCCTTCGGACTGAACGCCGCCCCGCGCATCTTCACCATGGTCCTACGTCCCGTTCTCGCTTATCTCCTCCAGCAAGGTATCCGCATCAATGCCTTTCTAGACGACTGTCTTCTACCCCATCCCAACCAGTCAACACTCTCCAACAATCTACACAACGTCGTGTCTCTTTGTCATCACCTGGGTCTGGGCATAAACCTTTCGCAATCTCGTCTCCAGCCCGCTCAATCTTTCGTGTTCCTAGGGGTATTCTTCGACCGCAAACACTCAAGTCATGCCATTGCCGGAACACATCGAAAATCACCTAAGGTCCGCCAGCACCTTCCTACGCACGCCTCTCCACACTTTCCGAGAGCTCGCTTCCACCATCGGAATCGTTGACTCCTTCACAGACCTCGTTCCTTACGGCAGGTGGATGGCACGACCATTACATCATTACCGTTCCGCTCAGTGGGGAAATCCCCAGCTGGCTCTATCTGCCATCCCAACCTCTCGGTCCCTCCTTCCCCACGGACACCTTCAGGTGGTGGACGGACGTCCTCAACCTGACAGCTACAGTTCCTCTTCACGAACCGCTCCCTCAGGTCCATCTTTTCGTGGACGCTTCCCAATCAGGTTGGGGAGCCCACATCGACAACCTAACTATCTCCGGCGAATGGCCAACTGGGACGACGTTCCACATCAATCATATGGAACTATTGGCAGTCCTCGGCCTACAACATTTCCAGTACCATGTGGCAGGACAAACAGTACAAGTCCACATAGACAACACCACTGCTGTTGCTTACCTTCGGCGGAACGAACTCCCTATTCTTCCAAGTCACCTCTCAGATTTTTCTACTGTGCATCCAACTCCGTGTCTGCCTTCTACCACTCCACGTCATTGAACGGGATTGCCCATTCCCTCTCTCGCCGTGAGCCACCCACCAGTGAATGGACGCTCCATTTTAACCATTTGCTCCGTCCTGTTCCGTCTCTGGGATCACCCAGTGGTCGACCTCTTCGCCACGAGGTACAATGCCTGACCTTCCCCTATTCGTCAGTCCCTTCCTGGATCCTCGTGCTTGGGCAGTGGACACATTAACCCTTAAATTGGGATCACCTCTACGCATATGCCTTCCCCCCTTCCCTTGTGTCCTTCCTCTTGTCCTACGCAAAATCGCCAACTCACACGGACGATTCCTCATAATAGCACCTAATTGGCCTGTAGCAGCTTGGTTCCCATTACTATTCAGCCTCCTCATCAACTCCACGTTGCCTACCGAGCCGTCCGGACCTCTTCGGACACAGGGGAACAGTCCGCCACCCGAACCACCAGGCATTACGACTTCACGGGTGGCTACTATCATCCAGCTCCTCCGAGCATCTGACATTCTTGAGGACGAGGCCACTCGCATTGCATCACGAGCCGTCCGAACCTCTACCAACAAGATTTACGACAGTCACTGGAAACGATGGCTTCATTGGTGTGTCACGGAACAGGTTAATCCAGTGTGTCCCCCTTTGCACGAACTTCTCCAGTTCCTCACAACTCTGTTCAACAGTGGACTCGGGCTCCACAATCTTAGTATACCGTTCCGCCCTGAATGCTGTTTTCAAAGCGGATGGTAACAAAGACCTCCTCAAGGATTACAGAATTTTGTCCTTAATCCATTCCTTCCACCTGGACCGACCATGCACTACACGACAATTCCCCTATTGGGACCTGTCCATCGTCCTTACAGCACTCATGGCTCCACCTTACGAACCTATGAGCTCATCTAGACTCAGCCACCTTACAAGGAAGACAGTGTTACTAGTGGCTCCAGCCGCCTGCCTCCGATGCAGCGAATTACAGACCCTTTCTGCCACAGAAAAAGACTGCTTCTTTCTGCCTGACTACACTGGTGTAACGCTAACTCCAAGGACATCGTTCCGCGCTAAGGCTCAGAAACCCGACGAACGATCTCGTCCTTTCATCATTCCTTCCCTATCAACCATTCTAGGTGACGAAGAGGAACGGGCTCTCTTCCCAGTCCGGGCTATTCGTTTCTATCTAAAGGCCACCAAACCTATACGACGAGTACGCTCTCAGTTATTTCTCCCTTTTAGTAACAAAGTTGGTGCAACTTAAACACGCATGATTGCCACTTGGCTTAAGAGTGTTATCGTACAGGCCTACAAAGCACTTAAGATCAACTGCGTCTCTAAAGGCATAACGGAGTAACGGCCCATAAACTCCGTGCAATCTCCACGTCCTGGGCTCATTACAGCAACATTCCCATCACTCACATAATGGAAGCTGCCTCCTGGAGACATCCTAGTCTTCGTCCCACTATGTCCGAGATATGTCCCATCAAGCTGAGGGGCTTTACCGTATCGGGCCATTCGTTGCTGCCCGACGTTTACGTTGACCCCTTTTGTATACTATCTGTAAAGGGAACCTGTCGCTACCTGAGAGCATTTGAGTCAAATGGCACCCGCCACCTTGACAAAGTCTATGGGATTGCTATTGTAAAGCAGGCAGGGTTCGTCACTCGATTTGAGAGGCGACCTCGACTCAAACCATCAAAAACCTGAGGGAGGTTTCGTTTACGGCAACAAACAGTTTTTTTTTCTTGGCGCTGCGGTGCCGTGAAAACACCAACTTCAGCCCTCTGTAACTCCACGAAAAATGGTCCAATCCGTCTCAACTTTGAAGCTCTTAATATCCACGATCTTTACCTGTATTCCCCCGGAAACAGATCATCAAAATTCATCTTGGTTCCGACACTACAGCCATTTGAAAAACCTCCAAGACCGAAGCCGTAACTCACGTAATGCACGAGACGCCATTTTTCGAAACTGTAAAAATTGTAATTATTTTCTTCTATTTTTTATCCGGCATAAAGCCAAACACATTAGCTTAGTGTTTGATAGGAGGGGCTTCCTCTATGAAGGTACTTAACCTCATTTTGAATGTACAGACACACCTTGTTTGATATTTCTTAAGTTTATTTAAGGTGACGATTTTGAATGTATTTAAGAAATTTCCGACATCCAAAACCAATTATCTGCGGCTGCAAATAATTTTTAACTATTTAAAATGCGTTTTAGCATTTGCTGGTACATTTAACCTTTTAATTTATATATTACTTTAACGCAATCTTTTGCCATCACCACTACCGGAGCTTGGGCAACAATAACTTACGAATTTTACCGGACACGTTTTTTTTATGTAAATTTAGTTGTTCCTTGAAAATCGACTTGGCTACCGATTCCCAAAGTAAAACCTGGGTTCCTTCTATTAAAAACTGAATTTATTGAGATCTTTCCTTCAATAGTCGCGATGCGTAACATCGTGGTTTAATAAGAAAACGTTCAGTAATAATTAAAGGCCTTTTCACGTTCCAAACAATGAGTATAACTCAATTGGCCTATCTCTACTCCTTCAGTTACACAGTTGTTCCTTCAAACGGCTCCAAGCAAAAACCCTTTGCTCTGCCGATTTTCCTATTGTTCTACAAGCCCTCCACCAATCAGACCCACGTAGCTCTCCTACCCGTCCGCGCTTTTGGTCGCGAGAATCCGGTATCTAGCATAAAAAGCCTCAGCTCCCCTTATAACGGCGGACGCAACGTCGGCTTAGGTGCTTGTAACGCCCCCGGTTTCCCTGGTGTACGTGGAGTTTCAGCTTAAGGTTTCGACGGTGTTTATGACGATTTTTTTCGTTATACAACACAGCATGGGCACTGTCCCAGCATGGGGTTTGGAGCGCCGGTCCTAATTAAAGGGGCCTAACCTTAAACTGTCGGTATCGCTGCCACCAACGGTGGATTTAACTGTTTAACTAGCTAAAATCTAAAGATGGGCTACATATTTAATTTTACACTAAAATAAAATTAATCAATTCTAGCAAACGACTGAAGCTTAAAACTCCTGGTTTTATTTTTGCGACAGAGAATGAAAACAACACTTTACATTACGTTTGCTTCTGAAAGCTTTTGAGTACCAATTATTTAAATAGGCAACAAGTTGAAATTACACAAGTAGCAATTTACAAAAATCAAACAAACACACTTGGTTTGAGTAAAAGTTTAAATTTTCACATTAGAAAAAGTAAATCATGAGTGCTCCCGGAGACACCCGCAAGACTTGACAGCCGCAACTGATTAAAGTCTATCCGACAGTGTTTCTTATGATCAACCGTCCACAGTTATGTTTCTAAGTTTTCCAAGTACAAAAAGATCAACCTCCCTTAGTTCCCTCGAGAACTGTTCTAAGTAATAAAAAGCCCGGCAATTTTACACTTAGGCATCAGTTTGTTTCAATTTGACTTCCACAAAGATCAAACCGTCATTTAGTTTAGATTAAAAATCCATTTAAAGTAAACTGGAAAAATTTGGTTTTTAGAAAGAGAACCACTCTGACGTTATGGGGAGAGGAAACCTAAGATGCCGCTACAGGCGTCTCCACCATAATATTCTCTAGCTAGAGAGTTAAGTTAAGTTTTAAACTAAAATTTAGAATATGGGGGTCCTAAACTGAACTTTCAAAAGCTAAACTATAACATACGAACCACTACCATCGTGCCCGGCATGGCATTCTCCGGACATGGCGTCTCCACTCCCGACTGGCGTGACCGGTCTCTAGCTTGAGATCTGTGAGCTGTGCTGTGCTATGGATGCTTTGAGCTGGGGGGTTTTATGCTGGAGAGGGGGGAAAGCGCGGACGTCGAGGATAGCTGGGGGGGGGGGGTCTGATTGG
>JAHWFP010003662.1:0-14454 GCA_023313725.1 Lithobius niger
CACTCCAATAAATTACATTCACAAAATTCAAGGGCATTTCAAGGCTCCGACAACAAAAATTCCAATTTTCAAGGTTTTTCAAGCCTTGAATTTTCGGTTTTCAAATTTAAGGCTTTTCAAGGAATTCAAGGGTGTGTACGAACCTCGAAATGGGTCGACACTGGGAAAATGAACTCGGGATAAGCCCGAGTCTAGAAGTGAGCTAGTGTAACGGACATTGGCTCACCCTCATACCTACTTGTGTGCTTGTAATGATAGTTGACTATGTTAGTGCCAAAATCATTTGTTTAACAGCAAGGACTTTTACGTTTTGCGCCAAAACCATGGGCGGATGTGCAGGAGAACGTGGCCAAGTATTGTTGGCCACGATCGGTAAAAACTTTGCAACCAAGAACTGTATTGGTTAATGAACTCATGAGCTGATTGGTTGTCCGGTGGAGCTCTGGATCCGACCTGACCATATAAAAGTCAAGGGCTTCAGAGTCCGGTGTTCTATTCTCATTGATTCTTGTGTTGAGAATGTACATTATAATGTAACTCAAATCTTGTCTTAGTCCGTATTAAACAAGGTTTAACTACTTCAAGTTTGGCTTCTACATTGAACACATGTTACACTAGGGACTAGACATGATCATGGGTTAGCAGAGTGGATATGAGCAAGTTTGAGTTAATGTAGGTCTATGAGTACATTAAAGGGCAAAAACATCAATTTTGACATGCATGCTTTACTTTTGGATCATTTACACAATAACTAAACACAAGAATTGCGGTAAGAATATGTTACGTATGTCCGATACAACAATTTAATTATTGCATCACCAAAACACGACATGAAGACCGCCATTGTTTTGCTGGAACGCGCAGAAATTAATGCCGACTGATGTCACTCTTCTATTTCGACTCGCAGCCGATTGAGATAGCTCTATTGGCTGTGAGAGCTCGAGCATCTGACGGCCTTAGCTGGCCACTACAACTGTTGGCCAGCTAAGGCCATGGCTGTAAGGCCATCTCACAGCCAATAGAGGGGGGGGGGGATTGAGGCTTCATGGCGCGTCGACAACTTGGTCATTAGCGCCAACCTCAGTCACAGTGCAGTGGTCCGGGTTGCCACTGCACCACACTTTACAGAGATGTTATTCAAACCCCTAATCTAAATCTTGTCATACATCTGTACCTCCTGCAAAAATTGAAAAACACCGGACAGGAGGACAGACTTATCGCCCAACTGACGCGCAATGTCATGCGGAAGATGGAACCGACGACGAACACCATCAAGATGGCGACAATCAACAAGTAAGTGCCGGACCGTAAGTGGCCGTCGACACCAAGAACATTCAGGAGGGTCAACCCCCGGCAAAAGGAAACAGTGAGTAAGTCGGGTGCCAATAGAGCTATCTATAGGTGCAGATTCATATATTTCTTTACTCGCCATTGGCCGGTAGACCAAACATTTTTAGTCGCCAAACTAAATTTAAAGTAAAAAAAAAAAAAAATTTTTTTTAGACATCGGACTCCAAGGGGAACACTCATTCAATCTAGTGAGTCCTTACATCTGCCATAGAACAATTTTCTTATAAATAGTTGTGGTGTGTTCGTAGATATGTAGTAGGTTCCAAAAACTTTTTCATAGTAAAGACATTTCTATCCAGCATCATTTTGCCTCATAACTTCTGAATAGCAAAGGCCTTGGACCATTGGAAAGCTGGTAAAAAATACTTTAAATTTATGTCTTGAAATATTAAAATTCGGCAAAAAAAAGTGAAAATATATTCAATTCGGTCTGGTCTTGTCTATCAACAATCTACCGGCCGAATTGGCCTCTAGCAAAAATATTTGAATCGCCATCATGTTCAATTTAATCGCCAATTGGCTAGTGGCCGGTGGATTTCTGCACCTATAGAGCTATCTCAATCGGCTGCGAGTCTAAATTGAAGTGACATCTGTCGGGCATTACGTTCTGCGTGTTCCAGCAAAACAATGGCAGTCCCCGTGTCGTGTTTTGGTGATGCAATAATTAAATTGTTATATCGGACGTACGTAACATATTCTTACCGCAGTTCTTGTGTTTAGTTATTGTGTAAATGATCCAAAAGTACAGCATGCATGTCAAAATGGATGCAATTGGCCTTTAACACACCTCAGTATCAATAAGAAATTACAGTGATATTGTAGTTAATGTACTTTGAGTCGCAATGAAAAATCGGTCCAAAGGGTTACAAGAGTAATTAAAGCTCTTCCTGCAATTCATGCAAAGGAATGTAAATCTTTTAGTTTCAACTTTCAACCAAAGTGTAATTCTATCAATTAGTTGTAATAATAATCCAGTTCTAAACAATATATTTTGTTTTTAGCAAGTTTTGATTGGATCATTTTACTGCAGTTTCCCTATTCCTTTATATCACAATATTGTGGCTGGCTAGCAAACTAGACACTAGCAAGAGTCACAACAATGATAAAAACTTAGTATACAACCAAAGATAAGAATAGTGTATCGTAAATGAGTGGAAAGTTAGTGCATGAACTGTTCACTGATCACAATAACAAAACCTTATTATAGGAATAATTCTTCAACCGAACTTACCATTAATTCATCTTCGGAATTAGTACAGCCCACAAACCTACATGTATTGCTAGAATAATGGACAAATAATTAGAAACAAAATTACTAAATCCAAGTTCACCGAGTAACTAGAGAAATTCCATGTATATTTACTGAACAATATCCATTACGACGGGTTCATCAAGGTAAGCAGAATTGAATTTGACCGTATTGATGATGAGAAGTAAGAAATCGTAAGCACGGCTGGAAGCTAGCATTTCGGCCATCCACGATTGCAGAAAAGGACCTACAAATATTACAAAATAAGTTAGTAATAGATTTAGGCACAAAATTAGGTTCAACCAACTCAATTTCACAGCCAATTCATTTATGAAGGCTACATTTTCAGAACCAGACAGACTGCCTCGAACAAACCTACAGGCCTTTTAATGACAAGTTAAAGCAATACCAACAAAAAATTAGTCACGAACAGTACCAGATGGCTATTGAATCAGATTAGGCTGGGGTTCAAAAACTGACCGGGTAAACATGAAACTCGGTGTCAGGATAGCTCTCGTCCCCGCGCTATTAAAAGTTGTATGCGGTACTTCACAAAGCCAACTGTGTGGCCACTCAGGCATGGTGTCCATTCCTCCTAAAAGAAATCGCTATCCTATAGGCTTGCCACTAAATTAGTCACGAGTCTCAGTAATATTGCTACCAGGACCGTCTGCAACTCGTGGACTTGCAACGCATTGCAACATGATGACGGCAAGGGGGCATCTTGCAGACAAGACTTACAAGATCAGCCACAGTATTGACCGACTCCCAAAGGAGAAGTTGTCCCCTAATGCCTTGTGGCCGACCAGGGAGCATCCACCTAAACCTTCACAAACCACATGCTCGTACATTGTTACGAGGCTTCTTTTACAGCCAACGGGTGGTAACCCCTGGAACAGTCCGTGTGAGATTGTGTACCCCAAGCCTGATGCATGCAAAGCTAGGCTTGACCACTTTCTTGCAGCTCAATTTGTCCCATCCCATCTCTTAGTTCTGTTTCACTCTGCTGGTGTATGTTTGTTAAGAGCTTGCACATCTATTTTTATGTAGCACTTGGAATGTTGTCCTAAGGAAAAGGTGTAACGAAAAAATTCTTATGTGCAACGGAAGAATTCTGGATATGATGTAGCAGCCAAGAGTTCGACGAGATTGATTGGCTGTGGAGAGAAGATCCAATCCACAAAGCTGAGGGTGTACAAGGGATGTGCAATACTCAAAAATTCCAGCTGTATAAACTTGTACTCAAGACTCCGAGTCTTGCCTCGCTTCCTTCCATACTGAAAAAAATTAATTCCAGATGAAAATAGCACACCTCCCCCAATTTTTTATGACTTCGAGATAACAAATTCCTAGGGGGTGCGTAAACTTTGCAACACAAGAGTCAAGTATCGAGCCAAGTTGGACTATTTACTGACTAAAGTTTGTGGAAAAGTTTCTTTTTAATTTGTTAGCGATATAATCATATAATTTTAAAACAGAGCTACTGGCTTTTAATTTGCACCACTGGAAAGCTCTTGTAGAGATGATGAATTTGATACATTGAAATGTCAGAAAGGGTAAAAAAAAATGATGTTATCACATTTTCACTGCATCAGAGGTTATCGAGTATGGATGTAAGCGATGAACAGAGTTTGCACACAACTCTAGTGTTAACGAGAGCTAGGTTAAAAGCCAGTAGGTCAAACCATTTTTAAAAACCAGTAGGTCAAATATTTAACATTATTTTCCCAAAACAGAAAAACCATTTGTAGACACTGACCCACAAATTAAAAAGAACTTGTAAACAAATCATGTTTACAAAATACTCGAACTCGTCTCAATACTTCATTTTTCTGTTGCAAACTCTACTCAAATCAAAATGATTCTCCTCACACATCCATAACTATTTTGAAGTTTTCTACAGGAAGGATCGTCATAAAGTTTACATAACATCAGGTTTAGGTAAAAATATCCTAAATATAGTAGAAAATACGGGGTTTTACCCCTAAAAATAGTTTTTACTTAGCCTAAAATACTGTATTTTATATATGCTTTACATTCTGGAAATGCTTCCCGTCCCAAACATGAAATTTAACGCTCCCCGGTCACTGCAAGGGCACCCCCTGGGGCTCATGACCACTGTCAGGTGGCGCCCCGTTCCCGCTCTTCTTCACAGTTTGTTTTGGGACGCAACTTGACAGTCGCCATTATTCGCTTCTCTCATGGAAAATACAAAGAGGCTTGCATCTTTCCTGGGAGGGGCGGCCAAAAGTGTGGGAAAAAATTGAACAAAGACGACACACACTCGATGTGCAGGAGATTTGGAAAGGAAAGAACATTCACATGAAATAATTTATCGTTGTTCAATATTTGAGAACCACTGAAATAACTAACGAGGACGAATGGAATGCTAACAGATCAACCTTTTTTGATTTGGCCCTAGATTTCATTTGGCACAAGTTAAAATTAGTTTTAACACTCCTCACCCATTTCCTCTTCAAAGTATAAAATATCCCGACCCGTATCGCTTAATGCCACAAGAAGATCAAACCTACAAGATAATTTAAGTATGTTACAACATACATTATGCAAAGTTCAATACAGAATTCAAAATTCTTTGAGTTTGGACGTTACCTTTGCTCCAAATCTTCTGGAAATTGATGATGTTCAATGGCAGAAAATATGCGCGAACGCATGATTCCTAGTTTTTCGTACTGGAAGAAATTCATGATGGTTTGGGTATTTTTTTTCACAAAAAGGAGTTTACGGAAAAATTAATAAATCAAAGAAAAAAAAATGTTGGCCAAGTTATCACCTTTATTGCAAACTGATACTGATTGGATTCAGATACTACTGTGGTATTTGCATTGGCAAAGTCCAGCTAAAGTTACATTTTTTGGCACACCTAGAAAAAAAAAATACAGGTGGAAACCATACATGCAGCATGCATCATTTCACCTTGTTTTTTTTAGTTGGGCCAAAATAAAATGACTTTAGCCGGACTGCATCATTGCCAATACCACAGCTGTATTGGAATACGATTAGTATCGGTAGCAATAAAGGTCATAAAGATGCCAAAAATTGAGTTTTGATGTTCAAACACAACATCTTTTGAGAGCTTTTGAGCGGTGCTAACTTCAAGTGCATAACTCGTGCCGTCTCCAAGTAATTTAACAAAATCAAAGAACAAGTTAAAGGATCGTTTACAATGAAGTGTAGAACTCTTGATTTAAAAAAAAAATATGTTCCAATAAAAATAATAATAATAACAAAGTCACAAAACTTAGTGCAGCCAAATACTACTTAGTTCTTATTTTTAACAACAACCAGTATTGATATCAGACTCCAGGGATGCAGATTAAGGGTTAAGGTACAACATTTTCAATGAAAAATACATGCAATTGTTCCAAATTGCAACGCGTCATTAAGCCTCAATCCCCCCAAATTTCCACAGACTTCCACAATGTTAACACTTTGCACGTGGGACCCATACGAGAAACGGGTGCACTCAAATGTGGAATCCGTAACGAGGGACACATCCATTCATAAATTGACTAGTTTTGCTTTTTGTATTTGAAAAAATTCCACTAAAATGTTAAAATACAACCTTGATGACGCTCGAATCCAAAAATTAACAAAATACTTCTGTATTTACGAAATGCGAATTTTCGACAAAAATTACTACTATTGGGTCATATTAGAAGTTGATATCATTAGTACACGAATTCAGAAAAAATGAAAACGTGCTCAGTTACGAGTCAATAGGCCTTAAGAAAGTTCGTTCTCGAACCTTTATTTGCCAAGAAATTTGTGCAGGCGGGGGAAATTGTATGTTTCAACCATATTTGCTTTACAATACAGGGAATAATTTTTTTATTCTGGGTAAACACTACCTCATATTTGTGCTTACCATAAAATCATTTAATGGCAAGAATGGTAATTTTTAATGGTACAAAAAAAATGGTAATTGTATATTTTCATGCCTCACCCTGAGGACTGCACCTGCTATTTTTGCCACACTGTATCTTTTAATTTTTGGTGAAAAAATTGGTGTCATGAGAAATGTTTTTTTTAATGGCCCTAATATGTTCAGAGTGCAAAGTGTTAAAGAGCTATATTTCTGAAATCCTTCACAGTTCACCGAATTTCCCATGAATCTTATTCAGGTGTTCGGTATGTTCTGCACTGCTACAGTACTCGACCAGTATCGGTGCAGTATTGGCAAAGAGTAGCATCGGTGCAGCCCTGGAGAGTGGGGTAGTGCACCTTTTTAAAATCACCGTCATACAATGTATCAATTCTTGAGCTAGAGACCTGTGTTTTCCGCGAAAAGTTAATGACTATTTCCGCGATGCTTTCTGCAGCAAAAAAGTAACGATTCTGCGTCCAATTTTTTTAATTTGCGACTCAAATTAAGTGTAAAATTGAACCCATAATGCATTACTTTTTGGTATTTTGAAAAATGAGGCACCAAGTTGAGTTACTTTCTTGACCTGTGGAGAAATTAGAAAATGTGTTCACTTGGTACACATTTTAAAATAACATCCACGCAGCTTTTTTTTCCTAATTTGGCAATTTAGTAAAAATTACCCCAATTCTGCAATTTTCTGCAAAAAATCCTCGATTCTGCAAATTGCGCAACACTAAGGTTGGTTCATTGAACTCCTGTGGTAACCCATGCATCAACTACTTGATGGAAATTTAAAAATACATAATATACGAAGTCGCGGAAATTCTGCAAAATTCTGCAAATGCAGAAAACACGTGCCTCTGAGCATGGCTGTCTTGCTACATAACAACAGTACTGCACAAATCAAGTCTCACCTGCCCATGAACAAGATTCTGAAAAAATACTAAAGCTGTTTGGCGAGCATCTTTATGGTTCAACATCTCGAGGAGGTCAGCACAAGCGGCCCACAAACATTCAACACCATTCTGTAACAGTAACAGGAAGTAATAACCCTTTCTAATAATCACATGTTGTATTTGACAATAATAAATTACAACTTACATCTTCCAAGCGACGATTCGTGACCAGCTCCGAAAGCTCTCTTAACCCTTTCATTCGAGCGGTCAGATTAGATTCCGGACTAACTTCCTACAGAAAAAAAATAATTAGGACAAGAGTGAATGGGTTAACTTGATAAAAATTGTTGCTGCACTGCATCAAAATGAACACCGTAGGAGAAATAATTGCTAACAAAACAAAGTAACAAAAAATTGAAAGGAGAATGTATTCGGTATCTATAGGTGCAGCATTCTTCTTAACTCGGTACTGACCGGACTAAACATTTTAAATTTACAAATGTGAAATGTTGATGCCAAAGTAAACTTAATTTTTCAACCTTAACAGACACGCAATAAAACAAAAATACCTCAATTCAGCCCTGTGATTATTTCGTGCATCTGATAAAACACATGTTTCTAATAAATTGTGGTACATTCACACAACCTTACGTGCATAGGTTCCTAAAACTATTTCAAAATAAATAAATCTTCATCACTGTAGCCATCTGCCTCGTAACTCTTGAACAGTAAGAGCTAGACGCCTAAGAGTTGGACCTTTCGAAGGCTGGAAGAAAAACCTTTACAGCCCATTTTCCGGTCGCGTACAAAATCAGCTTTGGACTAGGCATTGTAGGCAAGGTCTGCAGACTATATAGTCTGCAGACTTCATAAAATAGTCCACAACTCCGAAATGTGTTTCCCGGTTGAAGACGTGCAAGATCTTTCCTAACTTAGGTGTTGCGTAAGAGGGTACCAAACGATATGTTCAAGGTGCACACCACTTTAAGTTGAGTAAGGCATCCAGAGATTGCAAGTGGCGTGCAGCTAATTTCACTCTATTCGAGTGCACCATACTGAAACAGCTCATTGGGCAACATCCAGTAATAGACAGTAAGAAAAAGGACTCAGTGCAGGAAAAAATAAAAGTCAGAGATGCTGAGGTCAAAATTACACACTCTTGAACGTCATTAACCGTACGGGTCGACCTAGGATCTGTGTGTTAAACTTTCAACTTTGAGAGCTTATAACTCCGTCAAAATAAAACAATTTTAAACCAAATTTGGAATCTAGCCTTGACTAGTCAAGGCCTGTCTACAGTCCAAAAATTGTGAAATTCAGTCCAGCCAAACCCGAGATACAGAGAGGGGCCAAATAGACAATTTCTTGTTCTTGGTCTTGTTCTGGGGATGTACCTTTCGTCTGTCCTCTCTACAGGTCAAACTATTTGTCCTGTAAAGCTGGTTCTAAGCTCATTTTACAGGTATTGCTTTGTAGATGTGCCCTTTCTATAAGGCCTTTTCTAATTGGTCAAGTGGTTCAGGGGTTACGGAGCTCTTAAACGACCATATTGATTGTTTTACATTGTTTTAAACATTGTTATTATGCAACAATGCCATTTACAGAACGCCAGTTGCAAGAAATAGACTGAAGATTAAAGGATTTGTTTCTATTGTTAACACTAGCGAGTTGCGATAGCCAGGTTAGTAAGGGCCATAGCTATTTACCGAGCTTAAAGGCGGCGCAACTAAACATACAACAAATTAATTATAAAGGTGTCACACATACCCCACCACCACACCTGTTTATTACAATTCTCAAAGTAACACGGATTAATAAACAAAAACGTATCGTTAAAAGTTAAAAGTAACGGTCTAAAAGTCAAAACCTGTAAGGAACACGAACAAGCTTTGACAGTAAGGGTCTAAGTGTCAAATTTGGCCAGTAAGACGCTGCTAAGCATTAGACCCTTACTACCTGGTGATCATGTTAATGACTTAGTAAGGAAAATTGGAAATTGGCCTACAACGAAAATCATACACTAGAAATAACGTAGTTCAGTAAGCCACCTTTATGCACTTACGTTAAATCGGAGTGGCATGACCCGGATTCGAACCGGCCACCTAGTTCGCCCCCAGATCACTTGCATAGCGCCTTAATCTCTCCGTTGCACTCCGATAAAACGTAAGTGCATAAAGGTGGCTTACTGAACTAAGTTATTTTTAGTGTACAATTTTCGCTGTTGGCTAATTTCCAATTTTCATTAATATTATTTCCAGCAATTTATGTCTATTTATTAATGACTTAGTAACTCAGACAGAATGGGTGTACACGCTTACGCTTGTAGCAGATTGTCTTGCTTGGAATCGCTGCCATGTTACCAAACCGAAAAAAAATGTCAACCTAAAGCAAAGTAGGAAACCCACACCCCCACTATCATTGAATCATCTCATGGGTCTTTATAGAACGATTTCGGACAGCTGTTCGACAAAAACCGGGTAGTAAGGGTCTAATGCAACGTCTTACTGGCCAAATTTGACACCTAGACCCTTACAGTCAAAGCTTGTTCGTTTTCCTTACAGGTTTTGACTTTTAGCTTTTAACGATACGTTTTTGTTTATTATTGCATGTAGGCTGTGTTCACCGTCCCAAATTACTGTATCTTGTGATTAAGTTAGAAATCATGTTGCCGGTAAGAATATGATCAATCAAAACAAAAGGGTAAAGACCATTGAAATGCACACGAAGGCTTCTTGCTGTCTTTAGGATTTACCTTAAGCATTTCTGGCGTGAGAACATACTCCTCCCGGCGTGTAGGTAAGCCGGCTGCTTGAGTCGCAACTGGCTTTGGTTGCAAACGCAAGAAATTTTTCAACTTCACCTGGATCGACTTTTCTTTTTCCTTGGTTGACTGTCGTGACATGTTGGTGCTACGCAAACAAACAGATTTCACACAACAGAAATAGGGTCACTTAAAACAGGATAACGCTTACTTCACTCAACAGCAACTCTTAAAAGGCATAGTACACCTAAATAGTGTGACATATTCTTGACGTGGCAAACTATCTCCTCCCCCTCCCACCCCCCAAAACCTCAGGAGAAAATGCCTCTTCAAAAAAATGCTAAAACCACCTGTTGGGTTCGAATTTATTTTTCTACATTATCTTACTTACTAGAAATTAATCGAAATCTACTTACTATTAATTGAATTATTAATTTAGTGCATGAATTTGTAATCAAGTCTTAATTTATTTTTCTACCTTGTCTAACTTTTAATTAAATTATTTACTCAATTCACAAATTTGGAATTAAATTATTTATTTAGTTCATGAATAAGTAAATTTGTGAAAAGGGAAATAAGTGAAGTTAGGAATTCTGAAATGTTTGGCCAGCTGTTTCACAAATATTTCAACAATAGAACAGTCTTCATATGCCTTGATGTCATGTTTTGTTAATAACTTTACATCAGCCACACTATGTCATAGTTGTCTTCCCCCAGGCAGTTGCCATGACACTAACCTGGTCCTCCTTGGCTTGCCTGCAGCCAGATCTCGTATCTAAGTAGAAGCCCCCAGGCCAACCCATCCGAATGTCAATCTAGTAGCAGTCGCCACTTGGCCAGTAGACCTTACAATGGACTCGCCATTTCACAATTTTTACTCGCCACATACCAAATACGTCTTGTATGATGAAAGATTTCTCTAATTTATGCATTAACAAATTGTCCAATTTTCTTAAACTCAAGTATTAATGCAGAAAATCCAGTTATATAGCCCTTATAAATCTGAGCATAACGCCGCAAACCTTCGTCTCTAACTTATACGGTTCCAGAGATACCCCTTTTTTAGTGGCATGCTCTGTAGCTAGTCGCTGATTTTGCAAGTACGGCTAAATTCCAAGTCGCCAACTGTTGATTTCCACTCGCCAAATGGCGAGTGGCGACCGACATTGGGAAGGGTTGCCCCAGGCTACGTTTTGAGAGACTGAGATGAGGAAACATGGCTTCCGAACGCACTTGTTTCTTGGTTGTATGTTAATCGCAGTAAATCCATTTAATCATCAACCATTGTCATCTCAGTATATTCAATTCGTTATGTTCTAGATCCGAGCACCAGGGGGTCGTCACAATTTTGGCGACCGAACCAAGAATCTAATCCAGGTTAGTGTCATGGCAACTGCCTGGGGGAAGGCAACCATGACAACTAAAATTCATAGTTTTTGAAAATTGACCAGATTGTCCTCAACTTATAGAAAATGGAATGTGGGCTGCAGCCGCATACTAAGTAATTGTAATAACTTACAAACTGTGAAGGCTCAATAAGGTTGACACATTCAACAGTCGTTCTCTTCTTTAATAGTTAAATTTAAAGGCATGACAAGCATTCTTCCAGACCGATATTTGTTGCATGCAGCAGATTACTGTCGTTTTATTTTCTCTCTTATAATCCAAGCACAATATCCTACCGATCAGCCTGAATGGATTTGTACATTAGAAGTAAGAGCTGCTCTCATCTAGCTTGTGCTCAAAAATGGTGGGTAGACTCAATAAATGAGGGATCATGTCACGCCCACTCTGTTGAGTTGGCCGAGTTCTGTTTGTGGTTTGAAAGGGAGTGATGGCTGCCCTACTGTGGCAACCAACAGATGGTTACATGCAAGTTTAATTTGGCTTGCTAGTTTTGTGGGCACTGATGAACAAGACACAATTTCATTTCCCACATCCAACTCAAGACCCATTTCACTCCCATGGCCTAATTTCACTTCAAAATGACTGCGCCTCTTATTATAAATTAGACTTTAGGTTTCAAAATCAATGTAGCCTACATATTTGGACGAAAAACGCACAAATTTCAGAGAATAGCACAGAAAAATCAAGAAGACCTAGCCTACCACAAATTTTCGACAAACCAACAATTTTTGATTCCATACATATTCATCTTCTCCAGGTAACACAGTGGCTACGGACCATTGTCAGAGACCACAAGCGGCAGATTCAAATCTTTATAGTCAGTCCAACCCCACCAAAACAGTGATGTAGCCTAACCTCCAAGCAGCCAAACTGTAATGTGTTTAAACTAAGCAATCTTGAATTCCCGCAATAGTCAGAGGTCATTCTGATAGACCGCCTTTGTAGCCTACACTCTCTATCTGTAAATTTTGATATTGTCTGTTGTTATAATGATGTTGGTCGAATCACTTCGCTTGTAGCCAGAAAGTGAAACCTGTGGGCCAGTCGAAACACGAACACCACTAAATGTTACGCCCTCCATGAAAAATATTCTTCGTGCGGAAGTCATGTTCTAGAGGGTGGGGAGGTTCGAAAACTGGTAACATTTATTCCCCGTACAACCCTGGTTGGTGGTCGTCGGTGGAACTGTCTAAACTTAAGACAGATTCAAGTAAGGGTACACCCTTATCAATAACCCCACAAGATTTTTTTCATGCCTTACCATAAATCCACACTGCACTATAGTGCTCTGTGTTCTGTAAGTTGTTCCCTATCCGGTGAAAATCGAGTCAAGTCAACTGACAACCTTAACATAAATATAACGTCACAACCACATAAAACTAAACGAACTGAACCAGCACGTTGCCTTGTTACAGCCCTATCATTGCCCCTGCTAGATGCAATAATTGACAAGGATGCCTTGAGAAGACAACATTTAGACATTTTTGCCCCTAAAACCCTCCCTTGTTTTCAAAGCGCATAACTCGTAAATATTTCAAAATCATGTTTTGGTTTGAGGTGCGACAGCTGGAAATGAAGCAACCTTTTGTGATTTCAATTACTGTAACTTCATTTCTTACCGTTTGACAAATCTTCAAGACGGACCCAGAAGATCAAATAAATCTGATAGCCCCAATATCCACAGGGTATGCAGCAATGTCCATTATTCCTCAAACTTATTGCACGATAACCACATCTCCATCCGAAAATGAATCTGAAGTAGACCGTGGCGCCACGTGCAGCCGGTGGCTAGAAATGGAAAACAAAATTATCTTTAATTCGAGCGTGAGTTTAGAGAAAAAAATTCTAAACCGTTGTTGTTGCACAGTTCTGAAACATGAATATTTTTTGTTAGCAATTTTAGAGCGCACAGAGCAAATTTTTATAGTGCAGTTACTTGGTTATAGAAATTTTAATGTAGATGATACAATGGTGGCGAAAATATTTAGAAGCGTCATCACCATTTTTATATAATAAATAACATGATAATGTCGTAAGATGACTTACCATATTTACACCTGCATTGCAGAAAATTGCTTACTGTTTCTTGGTTTGAGCAAGAGCATGTGGCGCGAGTCTAAGGTGGCACTCGGTGGCAGTATAAGGGAATCTAGATCTACCATTAGATATCAATGGTAAAGTCATAGCAACGGCAGGTAACTAAGGACGCTGGAGTTGACGCTCAATTGGTCGCTGAGAGCAAAAGTGAATAAAGTACTTTTGCTGAAAGTGATGAAATGGCAATATATAAATCAAACAAAAAAAGATAGTTCACTCAAGTAAAGAATTATAATTAACAGACTATTAAACAATTCAGGACGTCGTACGATGAAAATCCTTGAATCGTAAGCCTTTTAAACCTATTTTTCTGAACATTGTTTTGTGGTAGCCTACGGAGTTCTAGTTTTTCAAAGCCAAACATGCAGTAAGAATTAAGTATATTAATAAACAAAAACGTATCGTTAAAAGTTAAAAGTAAGGGTCTAAAAGACAAAACCTGTAAGGAACACGGACAAGCTTTGACTTTAAGGGTCTTGGTGTCAAATTTGGCCAGTAAGACGCTGCTAAGCATTAGACCCTTACTACCCGGTTTTTGAGGAACAGCTGTCCGAAATCGTCCTATAAAGACCCATGATATGATCAATGATAGTGGAGGTGTGGGTTTCCTACTTTGCTTTAGGTTGACTTTTTTTTCGGTTTGGTAACATGGCAGCGATTCCAAGCAAGACAACCTGCTACAAGCGTAAGCGTGTACACCCATTCTGTCTGAGTTACTAAGTCATTAATAAATAGACATAAATCGCTGGAAATAATATTAAGGAAAATTGGAAATCAGCCGACACCGAAAATCATACACTAGAAA
>JAHWFP010003665.1:0-18694 GCA_023313725.1 Lithobius niger
TCACTTCGCACGCGTTTGCGCTATTCGCCATGATTTCACTGCCCGCAGATTTCTCCAATTTGAACAGACGTTTGTTTCTTCTAGGGTCGGAGATAGATACTTAATTTATGGGTTGGAGTGAGGGGGGAAGGCACCTGTGTCCAACTTAATTGTTGAACACCCTCCCTGCCAATGTTGAGTGGTTGTTTGGTATTTATAAACAGTGAAATGGCCTGCATTTATGATGAACTAGACTTTTTATTCACCTTGTATATTCTGATCTACATATTTCGACTTTCCACTACTTTACCATATCTTTCTAAAAGAAGTGCAGCATTCTGCTAAAGGGTAGATATTTAGGTTTTGGTGGAATGGCATGTCAACACAGTGGTTATCTGCACTCAAACAGAATAGAATGAGGCCCTAATTTCGAAACTGGCGCGACGTGTTATGAGTTACCAAAGACGTCCAAAGTTCTAAAATTACTTATTCTAAAACGACTTATTCTTCGGTAAAAACATTTTGACGTCATTTACGCTCCATAGCCGCCCGTCGCTTCAGACTATCGTATTTTTCGCAGTTGTAAATATTATTTGCACCTGTTGAACTCTAGCAGTGTAACGTTTGTAAAACAAAGAAAACACCAACTACTGCGAAGAGTAAAATGGTGGAGTGACTTTTTTAAACTCTGATAGTTTATTTATGACATACAAATTCAAATACCTCATACGGCCAGGGCTTCACTTGGAAGACCACCACTTCCCTTCATACAGGGTGAGTCAAAAGTATCGACCCAGTAAAGTTTACAGCCGCATGATTTGGTTTAGCCACCAAACAACCATCGATCGTTGGTCACCACGGAGGGGGCCACTCATTAATATCATTAAGGGGTGCCCCACGACCCTGGCCCCCTTAAATAAATTTTCTACTTCCGGTGCCTTTGGGAATAAGGCATTGGTCCCAACTTGAAATATGTGCGGGCAGCTAATTCATGGTAAATGCAGAAAACAGCATGTAAATCGGTCAACAATAGCATGAGCTATGACCAACACACGTTGTGCGAATGTTGGCTTCAGTGCATAAAATAATACCCTGCGCCGTTGTGTGAATTGATTGATGGCGTGTAATAATTACAGTAAGGAATTGCAAACGTAACGATATTGATGAGTGTGCGGCTAGGACATGTTTGTGTACATGTTTGTTGCACATGTAGTCACTGGCAATCGACCTAAAGGAACCGGAAGTGGAATATTTATTTAAGGGAGGCAGGGCCGGGAGCAACCATGCTTGATCTCAATACCTATTCCCCTGAGTGTCCAAGAAAGGGCTTCTTTCTTGCTTACTGATTTCGGGAAGGGAGGCACCAGTCACTAGTTGACGTAGACAGTACGTTTCTATGGCAGACAGCACATTTGTTGAAATATTTGTTCGAACCTCGACAGGCGCTTCACGGTTGAACACCAGTTTGTTACATGTGCTACAAACACCTGCACAAACATGTCCTAGCCGAACCGTATCAATTTCGTTACGTTTGCTGTTTCCTACTGTACTTTATTACACTCCATCAACCATTTCACAAAACTGCTCTGGGTATTATTTCATGCGCTGAAACCAACATTTGCACTAACGTGTTTTGGTCATATCTCGTGCTATTGTTGACCGATTTGCATGCTGTTTTCTGCATTCACCATGAATTGGCTGCCCGCACGTATTTCAAATTGGGACCAATGCCCTATGCCCAAAGGAACCGGAAGTTGAAAATTTATTTAAGGGGGGCAGGGCTGGGGGCATCCCTTAATGATCGTAATATGTGGCGCCTCCATGGTGACCAACGATCGATGGTTGTTTGGTGGCTAAACCAAATCGTGAGGCTGTCAACTCTACTGGGTCGATACTTTTGACTCACCCTGTATAAATCCATCAGTGGTTTCATCTTTAAAATGCTGGTGATTTGAATTTGTATGTCGTAAATAAACTATCTGCGTTTAAAAATCACAGCACCATTTACTCATTGCAGTGTAGTTGGTGTTTTCTTCGTTTTACAAACTTTACGTTGCCAGCGTTCAACAGGTGCACATAATATTTACAAGTATATAAAATACGATATACAATGTTTCCAGTCCCTTTCCCAAAACCCAGTGATTCTGTTGAAATAATAAACAAAGTCTTAATACTGGGTCAGAGTGGCGTTAAAACGTCATAATGAAATTCCCTGATTTTGTTTTTCGGTCGAAGGAAGGTGCAGTACAGGACTGAACATTTTTTTTTCACATTTCACTAAATCGCCATAACTGCATTACATTGTTTTGCTAAATCAAAAATTATATTGCCATAACTGGTATTTGTAAACAGTAGGAAGCCACAAGCTGAACAAAACTAAAAAACCCACTAAAACGTATCGTCCCGTATTACTTAGGCTTAAGGAGTTTTCGCTTTATCATAAATGAAATAAAAAGGATATGGATTTTTACTGAAATTAGATGAAAGTTTTAGAAGTAAAAAGTTAGCTAATTAGCTAATCTTTGAAGATAAAACAACTTTCCGGAAAATGGTTAAATTCCCTGGCTTTCTGCGTGTGTTTATCAAATTCCGTGATTTTTCCCCGAATTTGTCAGACTTAATAAATTCCCTGAATTTTCCTTGTTGTCCCGGTTTTCGAGGTAGAACATCACCCCGTGGGTACAATGAATTAGCTGCCGTAACCAAAGGGGTGTAGGGTGTAGTCACTGACCAGTTTGCCACTTCGAATAGGCGTCACACTACTCCAGCGAATAGCAAATGCTTAAATATAGTTCGTTATTTTTTGGCTGTTTGGGTTATTTTTCTCTTTTCTATTTTCATCTTTTGTTATTCTGTGACTGACCAGTTTGCCACTTCGAATAGGTGTTTTACACTAGTCCAGCAAATAGCAAATGCATAAATATAGTTTGCTATTTTTTTGCTGATTGGGTTATTTTCCACTTGTCAGTCACAATAATTTCATCTATAATTATTCTTCTCCTTTCTGGTTTTACAATTCCAATTTGTATGTTTTTGTTCTTTGCAGGTTAAGGCTTTGACGGACAAGCTGACTCCTGCAAAAGAATATTTAGGAACAATCGAAAAAGATGACAAGATTGACGAAGATCTCAAAAACCTTCTGGTAGCAACTTCAGAGCTAATCAAACATTTGGTGATGGAGGTCTTACCGAAAATGAAAACATCTGCCTAAGTTATGACATGTTCTGTATATTCTACGTCCTGAAATACTTCATGTTATAAACAAATAAACCTACAAGCAGCCAATTGTTGTTGTTATTCAGTTATCTAAAACAAAACCCGCAAAAGTGAAAGAACCGGCCAAGTTTCTACCACTCAAAGTAGTGATATCAGAGCCAAAAAGGCTGCCACCAAGTTACTACATTAGTTGGCAAGCTAATCCCACCGAGTATTAGATCAAAGGTTAAATCAAAAACCTGACCACTGCTGCTATCGGTAGCAATGGTCAAGATTTTGATTTAACGTGCGAGGTAATAGTCGGTGGGATTAGCTTGGCAACTAATGTAGTAACTTGGTGGCAGCCTTTTTTGGCTCTGAAATCACTGCTTTGATTGGCTGAAACTTGGCGGGTTCTTTCATCCCTGTGGGTTTTGTTTTAGATATCACTTCTTTTGTATTTTTTTTTGTGGCGTCTTATTGTTGCCACTGCCCATTTATCTACTATCTGGCCAAGTTTGGTCGAAAAATATTGAATACGAACGGAGATATTTTTTTTTTTTTAATTTTGCTGTAATGAGGACTTCAATCATATAAATTAAAGCGTTTGCTGATCTCCATTCAACCATCACCAATAAGTAGCGCGGACTGCAGAGTTATTAAGAGCTTAGTGGCCTGAAGCCATGCATGCATGCGCGTGCATTTTATCAACAATTTTGTGTTGCCGATTATTTCTGGCAGTCCGTTTGCATTGTTACTCGTTAACACTAATAACGAGTAGTGCTTATTTTGATCGCCGGTGGCGTTTTCCCAACATACACAAAAATAGCATTACAAATGATTGCAATCTTTTTAGTTAATGACTCCCCACACGTCAAACCTTAAAAGGCACGTATTGGAGTTAAAAGAGTGCTGAATACCAAATTTCATTCGTATCTGTCGCATAATTTATTTTATATGGGCGGAATTAGTCAGTAGTCAGTATACAGTAGTCAGCTGAAATCAACGATCTTCACACACTTTTATCACCGTGATACAGTTTGTGTACTTGATTGAAGTACAACTATTGCTTGTCAGGGCACAAAGACTGCTCATTTCCAACAATTTTCAAGCTGTTTCGTCGCATAGGTATTTATCCTCGTCATCATGAAATACGCTCAACTCTGGATTCAGATAAAGTACCAAAGCTAGGTTCAGGTTCAGGTTGATTTTATTTGAGTTCTAAAAGCCCTTGGAGCCATAAACTCACCCTATTACCTTAACCTAACTTATGCTGTACATCCATGACAGCTCTAAAACAGCAAACAGGGCCTTCCATACTGTGCAGCTGTACCGTGCAACCTCCATCATCTACTTATAGAAACCCTTGTAAACCCCGATGCTCCGAAAAACGATCTCCACTGTGCACACAGTCCAACAGCCCAACAGTTATAGCAGAATTCCATACCAGGGGACCGGCACAAAACCGTCTTAACCTCACTGTGCACAAGTAACCGTACACTGCTACACAACGCAATACCCCTGTGCTAGCCTTGACTACTATGGAATGCCGGGAGGGGGGGGGGGGACAACAGGTGAGTTGACAGAAAATTGCCGCTCACTACCCAAAACTACCTGTTGCCTTGCAGAATCCCAATGTTCTAAAATACCCCACCCTTCTGTTCTGCGCGTGATGTGGGACTCCCAGGACCACTGCCATAGGGTCGTCCCCGTCATGAAAGACAAAGCGACGTTGCACATGCCAAAGCAGACAAACAAACAGAAAATGAGCCACTGTTTCATCTGACATGCCACACCTACACAGAGGGGTCTGTGCCCAACCCAAGGTGAAAAAGGTGCGCCCGTAGCTGGACATGGCCTGTATGAAGTCTCGAAAGAAGACCCGCCTCGCCCCGCGTTAGACTATCAAGGGCCTCAGGCCGTGAAACCGAAGAGTGAATCCCAAACAGAGCACAGCCAGTGGGTCCAGCAGCCCAGCGACCCTGCCAGACCCAAGAGGGGAATCTGGAGTAGGCTGGCCGAAGATATCCTGGGCCAACTACAAAAGAGACTACCGGGGTTGTCAGACGACTACCCTTCCTGGCCAGCCCATCCGCTAACTCGTTCCAAATTCCCCACTGTACGCACGTGTCCACACAATCGAAATAGCCACTCCCATCTGGCTAACCAAGAAAAATTTCCACCCCACCTCGAGGGCTAGAGGATGGGAAACGTCCAAGGAGGTAAAGCACCATTGGAGGAATCCCACACCCCGCCAGAGAATCAGTGACAACACGAAAACTTGATGCACGCAACTCTAAACCAACCTCTAGTGCCACAGTGAGGGCAACAAGTTCTCCAATGAAGGCTGAAGGTACTGACACTGGCACTGACACTAGGTGGTAGTTATATTCCGGCCGGTAACTGGGCACGCACACCCCAATACCGCCTACTTCTGTCTCAACACAAAAGGATGCGTCACTATAAACAGTGACACAATATGGGTCCAGACGCTGACTACTGTGGAAAGAACGAAGGGCGGCACCACACCACACCCAAGTGGGAGGGGGTCAACAAAACGAACCTTTGGCATCCTGGCCACCTTAGGAGCAGCTAGAAGGGAAGCCCCTACACCAAGAGCACCCAACAAATCTCGGGCCCCCTGAGGCAGGGACTTGTAGTCAACAATAATCTGGGCGAGTGCATCGCTCGTGCCCCTAGCAACAGTCCGCTGAAACAATCTGACCAAGAGCTCCTTTGCTCTAATGTCTATGGGCATATCGCCTGGACTGCCTGGACTGCGGTTGAAGGTAGGCAACCAGACACAACTCGCAGGCAGTCATTCAGATCAACTTGAATGCTTTTCAGAGCACCCTTCGAGTTCAGAACAACTGAAATGTGAAAATCAGCACACGCCCTGATGTATGTCCTGTTAGGTGAATTGACCGTAGCACGTTTGGCCACAGACCTATTATAGCTAACCGAACGCAAAACATTATGCCTGGATGCAATGGTACCCTTCACTGCCGCTACATCGTGTGACCAGTCAAATCGCGGGTCAAGCCAGAAACCAAGGTATCGCACCTTACTCGATGCCTCAACCACTGACCCACCCACAGAAATGGAACCAGTAAGCAAAGGGCCTCTGTGGAAGATTATAAGCTCGGTCTTGGCACTGGATAGCATCAATCCCCTGGCCACAAGGAGCCGGGAGCTGTGAGCAATAGCCTTCTCAACAATCCCCGGGAGTGTAGGCAGGTCTTTCCCAGACAGCCAAACAACGCTCACTGTAGAGCTGACCTCAACCAGTACAGTGTCAATCGCCACTGCGAACAAGACTGGGCTGAGACAGCACCCTTGCGGGAGGCCTCTATCCGTGGTCGAAACACTCGACCAGGAGCCATCAACCCTGGTCGGAAACTGCCGCATACCTAGGAGGGCCGAAAGAGCCGACCTGAATTTCCCGCTGACCCCAAAACTCTCCAGCGAATATTCGAGCCAGGCAACGTCACCATGTCATATGCTGCCTTAATGTCTAAGAAGACCACAACAGCAATGCATTCATTGGCCCAGGCCTCCCGAATGCCAGACTCTAAATACATCATCGCATCTTGAGCTCCTTTATGCTTACGGAGGCCGAATTGGGCACTGAATAACTTGCCGGAGTCCTCAAACTGCCACACAACTCTGTTGATGAGTATCCTCTCATAAACTTTTAGAGGGCAGGAGAGAAGAGCAATGGGTCTGTTACTCTAAACAGCTGACCTTACCTTTCCCCTACCCAGGACTGGGGAGAGGATAGAGAACAGCCACGACTGAGGAACAGGAGCCCCATCAAAAAGGGTCTGGTAGTACTCCTAAAGGTCACTACGACCAGCAAGATCAAGGCCCTGCAAATCAGCATAAGATTATAAACAGGACAGATAGCCAATTGGGCTCGATAAGTGTTAAATAAATAAGGATGCAAACCTATTTACGTTGCCTTTTGGGTTTAAATGTCAGACTGCCTAAGTGGGGAATCGAATCCACGACCTTTGAAACCAAAGGCCGGAGTCCTACCACTCAGGCCATGTCAGTATGTCTGACTCAGGCAGTCTGACATTTAAGTCCAAAAGGCAACGTAAATAGGTCTGCATCCGTATTTATTTAATCAGCATAAGACACACCATCTATGCCTGAGGCACTATCAGGCCTACACACCTGCAAAGCAGCCGACAACTCAAGTAGTGTCAAAGGCGCCTGGTCGGGGACAGAAACAGTCAGCAAGAGGAGGGGGAGGGGGGCCCTTAGGCGCCCCATAGACCGTTGCAAAATTGGAATTGAAGGCATTGGCCAAACGGGCACCACGCAAAACGTTCCCAATACAGTCCAGTGCCCAAGTCATCACAATACGGGAATCCTGAGGACGCACCAAGGCCCAGACCGGCGAGATAGGAGTGCCATAAGAGACACGCTCGCACAGTTTGCGCCCAACGGTGGCCTTTTCCTTGCACAAAATAAACCTTGTTTCTTGCACAGTCCCAACGTACTCAGACCATCTGACGTCGCAGCGAAGCTGAGAGTACCGCTGCCAAGCCTTTCGCCTATCACAACAGCCCTCCTACGAGTCGGGGTCCACCAGACAGGGACGAGTCGCTTCCTAGAGATGCTCCTAAAGCTGTCTCTTTACCGTCAGCCATTTGGCAATCCAGTCAGCAAAAGCACCCGAACTAACTCGTGAGTACCCACTGGATAGACGCAACGGCATATCAATGGGGGTATGAGCTCTGCTGGACAGTGCCACCGGAAAGTGATCACTGCCCCTGAGATCAGACGATGTTACAAAACAAAATAGAGATGCGATGTCAGACAAACAAAGGAAAAGATCCAGCACAGACTCCTGAATACATGCACCGTATCACCTAACGAAAGTGATGGAGCCGTTTTGGACCACCACTAATTTAAGAAGATTTAAGGAGTCAGCAATAATCCGCCCCCTAGCATCACAGCGAGTACTGCCCCAAAGAGTGTGGCGTGCGTTGAAATCTCCACCCAGTACCACTGGTCCAGGAAGAGAGCCAACGCACGCCACCCACTTAAGCACTGAAAACTTTCCGATCAAATGAATGGCCCCTAGCGTGATCCAGCGAGTCTCCCACCAAATTTGGAAAACACAGGCGTCAATACCTCTGCAGAATGGGTGCGGGGCGAGGAAGAATGTAATTAAATCCTTAATAAAAACTCGAATTCCAGATTGACCGGATCCTGCAAAGCCCTGGAACCCCTTAAAAAAGGCGTATAACCACCCAGAAATCTCGACTCCACAATACCAGCAACATCAAAACCACTACACAATTTCTCAATTTCCCCAACTTCGTTGTTCGCCCCTCTGGCATTCCATACGCAAAACTTGAAGGTATGCTGTATTAGGAGACCAGAGCTTACAACGATGAACCAAGTAGTAATTCACCTCAACCTTCACTCATGTCTGGATCACCACAATCTTCAACCAATTTAGACTCACCATGTTGTCCACCATTAAAGTCTTCAGAGGCATAACAGAACGATTCAGACGATAGCACCATGTCCACGCTGTCCGCCGCCCAATCAACCGATTGATTGATTGATTTATTACGGAGCTCTAGCCAACATTGACTACCAGCCCCAACAGTCAACAGTCAACAAACAGTCAAGCAACAGTCATGCGAACTAACAATGACGATTCAGAATCCTTTTTCAGCTCTTCACGCGAATCCGTATCAATCGAAGCACTAGATTGATTGATTGATTGATTTATTACGCAGAAAATTGGTCCAGGACACGCATTCTGCGACTAACTACATATAAGTACAGAGAAAACTATTGAACAAAGAAAAGCACCCCGGGGGGCAACAAAAGTAAGGAACCACCAGAACACGGATCAGAACACACAGTCCCCGGGCTTGGTGCAAGGAGAGGGAAATGGAGGAAGGTGAAAAGGTGACACCCATACTACCCATACTACAAACCCATACTACAAACGAACCCCAGTATCCTTAACGAAACGAGCTATAGCCGACAGCCTACCTGTAGACACGCGACCATCATTCAGGGACAGAAGACCATCCACAGATTGACCGGCATGGAAGTATCGAGCCAGACCCATCCGCTGAACACGGAAAACCGTACAGTGGAGCAGAAAATGTTCTGGTGTGAGATCCACCCGACACACCGGACACAAAGGAGAGTCCGACCAGCCCATCCGATGACGATGAGCCTCGAGAAGGGAGTGCCCAGTGCGCAAACGCGAGAGAGCCCTAGCAGTCGGCACCGGGAATCCATCAAGGACCGTTGAACGACTGCAAACAGGATGAATGCGGAAGAGATCGCGTCCCGCCGTTGACGCGCGCCACTCAGTGGTCCACAGGTCCATGCACCACCCAGTGAGCACTGGGCGCCTCAACCGGACAGACAAGTGAACACAGAGAGAGCCTACATCATTATCAAATGCTCCCGCCTTCGCCAGGCCATCCGCGAGAACATTCCCATGCAAGCCTGCATGGCTGCGAACCCAACGCAAAAACACCTGGCCACGACGCTCCGCTGCCCACAACTTCCTACATATGGTGTATACAACCGGGTCTCGTAGGTCAAGAGCAGCCACAGCTCGCCGGACAGTCTCAATTGCTGGCTCTGAGTCAGTGTAGATAACAAAAGCAGGGAGAGCAAGATGCAAAGCGACATCCAGTGCCACAGAAATCGCGCAAAGTTCGCAAACAGTGCTGGAGGGCACTGCATCCAGCCTGAAACTTCGAAAAACCTTCAAGGACGGGACAACTACTCCTACACCACCATCCCAGGTGTCACGACGAAAAGACGCGTCACAGAACGCCTCGCAGAACTCAGCACCACCTAACCGCTGCACACCGAACACAGACACCAGAGCCGGACACCATACCCAAGGACAAAAAGGACTAGGATCGAAGCACTAGTGGCCATGCAACAACAATGCAGGAGTCAAATAATGACTTTCTTACAATGAAGTTACAATGAAGTGTGACAATTATTGAACTTGGCAGGTGGATCACTAGCGTGGTCCTTGACCTGCAGATAGTAAAAATGTTTGAAAATCTATTTCCGTTATATACTATCTGGGCGTAAATGCCTGACTGTCTGAAATGGGAAATGAACCCGTAACCCAAGGATTTAAAAATAAAATAGAATCGGCTAGGAGTACATACAAATAAACAAAGCTTATATTTCGGCATCAGTTAATTATTCACATTTGCGGTGCCTTTCAAGGAGCAAAATATCTTAGTTGGTATCCTCAAGTTCATAAAAAAAGTTTTCACGTATTAATTAAAAAGACTTCAACTTGTGTAAGACCTGCATGGTGCCATAATGTAGCCTACCGTATATGCAAGTGGTCGGAAGCATGTCAGTTGCTTTTCGGACCACTACACAAACGGTACTATGGCACCAGCTGTTGGAAAAATTTAAACCTTTTATATTCAACTTTTATATTTTGTGAACTAGACATCAACCATGTTGTAATGAACAGGACAAATACTTTCTGCTCTGAAGAAAGCCTCACAATTATGTATAATTATTGGATGTCGAAATATATGCTTATGTTTTTTTTCTTCTTTCCATTAGCTCCTGGCTGATTTTAAATTACTGCTGCAACCACACATTTGAACCATGTAACCTGTGGCGGTTTTACCACTCGCCTATAGTGGGACTGAGGGGTATATAAGGCATAGGGCATTTGGATTAAATAAAAAAAAAACCATCTGATTAAATAACAAAAATCAGCCCTTTTCCTTATAATTCAAATCAAGCTTAGCATAATGTTCATCTACTATTCGAAAGAAACATGCATGTTTTAAGACACAAACTGCTCGATTAGTTTTTTGTTAAGAATATACAATTTAGTTTGTCTCACAACCACTGTTTGTCGTCGTGATCTAATAGTTAAGCTGGAGAATAATACGTCATTAGGCGTAGATTCGAGTTTCGTTTACGGTTAAATTATTTCTTATAAGCATCGAATTTTTTTTATAGAAATTTTCATTTATAAGATTATAACTGCAGTCAGTCTGCAATTGCCTGAAATGTTCAATTCAAAATACATCTTTTTTTTTTTATTTTCTGCTTTCAATATTCAACATGCTATGAAACTTATCATGTTATCAAAACAAGGTCAAAAAGAGAAAAGTCTGTAGCAAGTTCATTTTGCGACACTACGTAGTGACAGGGAATAGAAACTGTAGCCATCATGGCTTCTTTTTCTGCCATTGTAAACATCGACTACTGTCTGCTTGAAAACAAAATCTCTTTTTAGCTCCACAAAAAAAGTTTTTTTTCAGGCTTACATAATCGTATGAAAGAAACGTTATTATTGCTCCCCCCCCCCTTCTCGATCCAGAAAACAATGAAGATCTTAAAATATACATTTTGTAATGCGGAATCAAGGCAATCTGCTGTTCACGCTAAAATGACTTGCACTCTCCTTATTTTTGCCACATTACCAGGATGTCACACACGAAAGGCATCATGGAAGCATAGGGGCTTGTCGTTCGTCGATCAAGCGTCGCATGGATTAGGACGTGGCAACTGTACTAGAAGCAATGCATTACAAACCTTCGTAATCTGTCTTCCATCCAACGCTTGGCCGACGTCAACAACGCGCCAGTCAACTTCCGGTTCTCGTCTGAATGAGATCTGATGAGATTCGCCAAATGCTAATCCTACAATATATTTATTTATTTATTTTATTTACGAAATTATTGTAACCCCCTATAAAAAGTATAACAGAAATTTCAGATTAAAACAACAATTTTGCGATTCTCATTCAGGCAAGAAGAATATGGCGGCGCCTCTTAATGTACCCCTTTCACGCCTGTCTCATCTCTGCTCTCGCCTGAATGAGATTCGTGAAATTGTTGTTTTAATTAATTTATTATTAATTAATTAATTAATTAAAATAATTAATAAATAAATTAAATTATTATTAATTAATTAATTTGAAATTGCTGTCATGCTCTTTGTAGGAGGCTACAATAATTTTGTAATTAAAATAAATAAATAAAAATATTGTTGGATTACCATATTGCGGTTTACATAATATCGTTCTAGAATACACATCCCATAATTCATCATTTCTGTCGTAATTGTGCGATTTAAGTAATTATGTATTGAGCAGATTACCAACAATTTGAAAACACCGTATATCTTTAAAATGATGCAAAAATCAATTTCTAAAATCGAACAGCTATTGGGATATTAGTGCAAACGTTTTTTCTGTGCTAGGATAAATTTGCAAAGAGTATCACAGTGTAACTGTAGCTATGCGTGTTTTCCCTAGTCATCTGACTTGTGCTTCTCGAACATTGTGTACCCCAACGCCAATCATTATGGCGGCTGCCTTCCCATAATCTCAAACCGGAGGTATCGATGATGGCTTCGCCTTAAGCCGTGAATCTGCTAGTCCGGTAAACGCAGTTAACCATTATATCGTCCTAGCATGGATACGGAGTCTACACATATAATGAAAGGGGTTAAAAGGATATACCTCCCAGCGCCATATTTCTCGATCCACCACATGAAGTACGGCCCCAAAGGTCTTATTTCCTTACCGTTAGACAATCCCTCGGTAAAAATCCGTTTTAAAATGTGGCGTCTAAGAGATTTTCTGTTGAATATTACTAACTTTATTTACGTTCGTCCCGAACATAAATGATGCATCGCGCGCCTACAATGACCTTGGAAGTTTTATCTCTGTGTGCGCAGTATTAATTTTAATCGTTTACTAGTAATTACTATGAGATCAAAAATCTAGAAGGCTAATGCAGCAAAAATTAAAATTAATTATTCCAATAGATTGCCGAAGCAAAATGATAAGACAGTAGTCTAGAAAATTATAAATTGTGATTTTAAAATACAAGAATCATTCCGGTTTTTGACGGCACAATCAATAGGTTCACGCTGGCTGGACTATTAGGCGCAATGCTAACTGAGACAGTAACTACGTTTTTCGCTGCGAGGAACGAAGCTACAATCCAGTTGACCTTAGATGTAGTAAATACAATAATCATGACGTTTCATCTCTGTGTGTACATCTACTAATTTTATAATAATTACCATGAGATCTAAAATCTAATAGACTAATGCGGTAAAGATTAAAATTAATTATTCCAATAGATCGCCGAAGCAAAATTATAAGACAGTAGTCTAGAAAATTATAAATTGTGATTTTAAAATACAAGAATCATTTCGGTTTTTGACGGCACAATCAATGGGTTCACGCTGGCTGGACTATTAGGCGCAATGCCAACTGAGACAGTACCTACGTTTTTCGCTGCGAGGAACGAAGCTACAATCCAGTTGACCTTAGATGTAGTAAATACGCGGATGTGATCGTTGCGTGGGTGTTGTGAGGCATGCGGAAGGTTATAAGGCAGGCTGGATGTTGCTTTAATTGTTCTACGATATGACTTCTGGCTGGTTTCACCCCTTTCATCATAATGTGTAGACTCTGTTATCCATGCAACGGACGAGCGACGGATGACAAGCCCCTGTACATGGAACAAAGCCTTTCGAAACATCCGGAAGCAACCGTAAACGCGCAGAAGTTAATGCACATGAATAAAGGCGCAGCCTTCCACCCTGACTTTCTTTCGTATGTGGCTCAAGTTTGCAGAATTTGGGCCAACATTATGCCATAACCATGACAAATACACACAAAAATAAAATCCGTGAAGATACGAACGGTTGGCGTCAATGATGATTTGAAAAAAAGTGACGCGCCTGCATTCAGAAATCGTTAAGGCCGCTAAAAATTAATTAAGTGGTTCTCAGGAGAGGTACTAAAAAAAATTTACGGGAGCAGTGGTGTTTTTTTTTTTTTTTTACTTTTATTTGTTATTTTGCATATTTGGACTATGGTTTATTTTTTTTTTACCAAACCATACAAAATCAGTAGCTTATAGTTTGTTGTGGCTACAATATCTATGGTTTAGTGCCAGGATCAGCGTGCAAAATATGGACATTTAATAAAAGTCAGTCCTTAGATCCAAATTTTTAGTTGTGACATGCCTCTGAACGATCCTTAAGATTCGTTTTGAGGCGATCATGTGAAAGGAGCAAAGAGCTGATTGGTCATCGGCTCCAGGAAGTGTTTGGTAAAACTGTTGAGGCGTGATTGTAATTTTTTTAGACAATGTCATGAAAAATATATCACGCTCCAAGAAAAAACACCCATGCGTGCGCTCCTGAGAACCACTTAATTAACTTTTAGCGGCATAGTATGTGTCAAGTTGCACATAAATTTTAGATTGTTGAATTTTCCTGAATAGTAGTTGTAACTATTGTTGAGTAAGATGCCTTATTAATTTTGATATTTGAGAGTTACAATCCCCGAAACGACTTTCATAAGTTTATTGATTAACGAACTTCAATCCACAAATATGTAACAGAATGTATGTGAAAAATTTTAAGTGACTAGGCAGATTGGTTCAAAAGTTATCGTGGAGAATGACTGACGGACAGACAGTCAGGCGACAGTTAGATGACAGGTTCCATTGCTCTGCTTTTCACGAAGCGTAACTATACATAAAAAAAGTTTGATGTGTCTAACATGTTTATGATAGGCCATCAGCAGTATCAGAGATGTCACGTGTCAAGAAGATATTCTCCAGTAACGGAACAGCTGAGCCCGTAGAATACGAACAAACGAAAATAGCTCGTAAAACCGCTCTTTTACTATTCCTTCAGTTGGAAATTAGGTGCGGTTTTATACAACAAGGGGTGGAAAAGTTGATGCTTGCCCAGCCGAAGCCATGGAGCTTACAGTATAAGTCATTTTAGCGAGAGAAAGGAGAGACAGTGGTTTCGAGACAGTGTCCATAATAAATCAGAACAGATCCCATAGTTAGTGAAGAAGGCGGTAGTCGCCTCTCAGACGTTAACATGGTAACATTTTCAGTCATCAACCAGATTAATTGCTGCAGGCTCTGCAACCGCTCAGCCATTATGACTACTTAAATTCAACTTATAAAGTTCTTGTACAATTCTGCAAAGTAAAAGCCGAAAAGTGCACGAATATACACAAAAACTGGCATTTCGGCTCATCTCAGAGCCGTTATCAAGCAAGTAAAAACAAATTACAATAACGCACAAGAAAGCCATGAGCCAGGTTGCAAGTATAAGTTCACACACGTCCTAGCTAGTTCTGCCTTGTTAAGATGGACATTTTACTTGCAATTGACTCATGGCTTTCTTTGTAATTTGGTTTTACTTGCTACTCTTCATAGTGGAGCTGAGATGAGCCGCAAAACGTCGAATTGTTATGCATATTTGTGTACTTTCCGACTTTTGCGTTACAACCAATATGACCACATCATAGATTCATTAATTTGCGTCGTCTTACTAGTACTTACTTTACTAGCACTATAGTTCTTAGTAAAGAGTTTTTTTTTCATCACGAAGAAAAACAATGAATTATAGAAGAAGAGGTAAAAACTTCTCTTTTGGAAGGAAGGAATGAGCACGATCCACGATACAGAAGCAGTAAGAGAAACGATGCTGCAGTTGTAAAATATGTTCAAACTCCATTCCAGCCCCTCTGCGCGCATCAAGTATCCCCTTTCGTTAATATCTTTTCCTCACACTTTTATTCCAGGATTGGTACTGGTCAATGTCCAATTTGACATCGGCGTTTGACTCTCTTATTTGGCTGTCCAATTTTATAAAAATTTAAGGAAAATTCGCTGAAGTAGTGCACATCAATCAACTCTACTGCGCTGTAACTACTGCACTAGAGTTAATTAATGTACACAATTTTGGCTAATTTTTCTTAAATGTATACAACGTGTCTCCTTTTTCCACGTGGATGTTTGATATAAGTTCCAAATACATAGGGTTTTGGCGGCCCAATGTGATCCATGTCAGGCAGTGAAAACTGTTATGTGATCCATGTCAGGCAGTGAAAAGTGTAGAAGCTCTACAAACTAAAGTAGCAAAGGAGCTCATTGACTAGGCTAATAGACGCAGAAAACAAAAGCAAATTGAATACTTTATTTAATTTCAGCATGAAGGTATTCGCCTTGGTCACCTTAACTTTACCTTTTAACTTTATTCAATTGTTAATTCGCCTAAATAAGCATGAATTTAGGCTCTGGTGAAAACAATGCAATGTACCAAATAACATTTTGATAAATTGGAGACAAACAAAATTTAATATATACATAGTTCGGTACTTAAATACCAAATTAAACAACTCAGCATGTACAGATAACCTTTTTAACCATCAACACATGTAAACGTTTCAATTTCTCCACAATTCAATATTTAAATACCGATCACTTATAGACAATTCAATTTATACGCAATTTCATCCAACCCCTTATAAATTCTTGCCGTTACTTGTTGCTCTCTCTATCTTTCCAATTTAGTTACCCAATTCTATTTTTCGAGCATTGTTTTCCCAATTTTGTTTGTAAAAAATGTATTTATTTAAGTTTTCGATTTTAGTTTTCCTTCTTCCTAGAGAACAAAGACGTACACGGTGAGAATGTAGCGTGGTAAAAATTATACGATACAGTAAATGTCAATACTTGACAATGAAAAGCTAGTGGAAGACCCAATTAAAGGAATAATCTAGTCGCCGCCATGTTAAAAGTGGAAACGGAACACTCACAATACTTAGATTAGGTTCACTGGTAAGCTATCGAATAACATTTTCCAATTTTTCATGACTGGGAAGTTTTTCGCAGTATTTATGACTCTTCTTGAATTTACCGAAATAGTATAAGCTTCCAGATTATGTCTTAATTTTTTCAATTGGGTCTCAATACAAGAGCATAGTGTTGCTAACTAGCATACTGTGCTGTGATGCCTTGTGCGCAGAGGGGTCTCTTCCGAGCTTTTTGCATATTGCTTTTCCATTGGCTGGTGATTTTGCTGGTGCCACTGACGTCACAGTTCAACTCGGCAGCTTCCAAACCAGACCGGGGCCAGTGACTTTACACGAAATATTGGTGAGAAAACGACCTAATGCGCTACGGAAGGACCAACCTTCCTGTATACTATCGTTCCACTCGACCTTGGCCTTTTGATGCTTCACCACAGCATAACTTGTACCCTGTTTAGAGCACCTAACTACGCGCACATATTCGTGTTTCATACGAGCCTTAATACGTCGTTTGTATTAATCAAAACCACCGCAACAAGAGTTTAAACCTTAGAATGGTTATGTACTATTGTATTGTCATAATACAGGCTAGTAGGACATAAATTGTGAATTTAAGTCCGAATCGTTAGCTTTTAAACTAAATATGAATAGGACATGTCTTGAAGACATTTTTAACCCAAACATTATTACCAGCTTTTTCAATATGATGAATGTGGTTTCGGTAAACCAAAATAAACCCTGTTTGGACGCCATTTCCAACCGCCATCTTGGATTTTCAACAACTTCCGGTGCTATAAGATTTTGGATTTTAATAATGTTTTTCTATAAAACCTTTCGAGGAACTTTTCGCTCGTTATAGCAATTTCGTTTAATTTTCAAAATGGGGGCTAGATTTGCCAAGAGGAGTCCCGAATCCGTCATCGGAATTAGGGGGGGGGAGGGGGGGTCCGTCCATTTTCACGTCAGAACTATTCATGCAACATATCCACAAGAAGGAAGCTTTGTTATTATCAACGTCCCAGGTCAAAGTCTAATTGCACTGAGATAAATATACGTCAAACGAAAACTTAGTCATCAGATGGTACATTATCATATTTAATTTCTTTATTTTAAAATAATTTATAATTCTACGCCATACTTTCTTTCATACGTCATCAACGAAGCAGACAGTCAGTATTCAATTAATTTTTTTTAGAAGAAGCCTTTACGTATGGCATTACGTCCTTCAAGTGTTTCATCAGTCCTGAAGTTGTTTGCAAAAGATTTTTAAGATCTTCGTCGATTTTTTCGTCCTTATCGAGGGTGGCCAAGTACTCAATAGCGGGATTGAGCTTGTCCGTCATTGCTTTTATCTAGAGAAAAAAAAATTAACAAAATTAATTGGGAAAAAACATTATTAATTTAAAAGCATATTGCGGAAATAAACGTTCAGTTAAAGTTGTTTGTCACAATCACTTTAACAGGAGCAGTGTAGTGTTTAAGCTATGCTACTGATTTTTTACATCCAATACCGAGGTCCTGTTATCAGTCAAACCAAACTATTACTGTATCATGCCTGTATGGTGGCATCATGACACCATGACGTTATCCACTAATGTTATAAAACGGAATGCACACAATGTGGAACTGCCACACTTCACTTAAACATTCAACTGCAGTTCAATCCATTCTGCCGTTAAGGCAGTTTATTCGTCCGAGTATTGTATTCCAGATACACTACAACAGTATAGCTTACACATACATTTCAAGAAGTCTGGCAGCTGATTACCCACCGTCACCTTACCCTACCACCCCCATTTCGAAAGCCGTATAAGAATGATAATTTGGGGGAAGGGGTCATGGTGAAAAGCCATAAGCATAGATTTTCTCCTCCGCCAAAAAAAAAAAAAA